>JAIPRL010004169.1:2591-40542 GCA_025469235.1 Pemphigus obesinymphae
TGATGACATAATGGAATTTTAGTTTTTACCTGTTGATTATCAGTGTTGTGATTTTCGATGGGTTCACTTGTAATAGTAGAAGTAGAATCGACAGCCTTTTTTTTTGAGAAAAAATTTAAAATGCTACTATTTCTTTTCATTTTAAAAAATAAAAATAAAGTAAGATTCTTACAGACGACAAAATAGAACAGAACACAATTTTCACTTTTTAATTGAAAAAAGACGAAAACCTTTATGATAACAAAATGTAAATAACCAGTCCGAAAAATGGTATCACATAATATAACGAACCACACTTTGGTTAACATAATATGTTTGTAAGTTGTTATCATTGTGTATCTTACCTATACAATTTATCTGACACTGGGAATGGATATAGTTGACGGTGTAATCGTTTACAAAAATACAGTACAAATCAATTGTAAAACGAATTAATCTGTTTTCTATGACGAATTGCCTGTTATATGTTATCAGTGATAAATAATAATATTGTTTATGGTTGGTGGACGTGGAATCAATAATCATGATAAAGCAAAATAGCAAAAAAAAAAAAAATAATAATAACTAGTCAATATTGAAAATACATATCAAAAGTAGACAAAACGTATATTACTAATATGTAAGAAAATATAGAACCTTGGGGGGGATCTATCCCCCATATCCCCCCCCCGTGAGTACGCCCCTGGATATGATAGTTTACATCTAGACGTTAACGGAATGAATGAATTTATAGCATGATTAATATGATTATAAAAGAAATCCAGACTGTTATTAATATCATTTTTGTTTAAAAATTTTAAAATTCAAGATTACCCAAATATCTTATAATTGATTCATAATCACCTAAATTCCAATTATAATTATATTCAAGAAAAGGTAATGTATCGATATTATTATATATAAAAGTAACATCAATGGGAGGGTGTAATAGGTCTACCGAGACTAATGGGTTTAAGTTTTGTTGTACATCGATTGTTGTAATATTTGATAAAATATAGTCAAGCATAACATTTTTATTATTTTTAATTTTATTTAATTGTGATAGATTTAAATAAGATAATTTTTCATCAAAGAAAGAATTAATATTACAGCTATTAGCTGATGGTAGATTAAAGTCCCCAAACAATAAAAATATAGCAGTAGGATATTTGTCGAGTAATGATTCAACAATATCAAAATAGTTTGCGAACACATTTTCTGAAGATCGGTTAGGTATATATACAGAGCCAACAATGAGTATTTTATAGTATAGTTTTATAAGTACAAATAACAATTCAATACTACTATTATGAATAGAAATAAGTTTTGAGATTATGTTTTCGTGAACAGCTATTAAAATACCACCACCTCTTGATAAGGAACTGGTGTGGCTGCTCCTATCGCAGCGATAAGTTAAATAGTCGTTTAAACCTAATTCTTACGTCTCCTGATTAGATGTTAACCAGGTTTCAGTAAATATAATAATATGATATATACATAAAGGAATTTGAGATTTTAATTGATTCATTTTGTTATTTATACTACGAGTGTTTTGATAATAGATATTAAAGATTAATTATATATGTATATTGTTATTTTTATAGCAAATATTTTATTTTATTTTAATAAAAGTAAAAACGATTACATATTTTTAATTTGAGGAAGGGGGTATTAAAAATTGAAGAAAATAAAAAAGATATTAAGAAGACGACATATCGGTGATTTTGAGTTATAAAATATGTTAATTCAATAATTAAATGATATTTTAAAATAAATATATAGTTGAAATACCTTATATAAAATGAATGAAAAAAACATTAAAGAGATAACTACATTGGCGTTATTTTTATATCTTACAATGATTAAAAAATATTATAGCGTTTAAAAATAGTAAAAATGAATAGATTTTTGTGCATTCACTGACTAGCATAATATTAAAAAAATTGTAAAAACGTTACACAAAGGAATTAAAAAATTAGGTGTTAGGTGAATTTTGTCCCAGTTTCATAGTGAATTGCGTCCATGTTGTAATTTAATACTAGGTGAGTTGCGTCCTTGTTGTAATTTAATACTAGGTGAATAATTATGTTCCATTATTCGGTTCATTTTAAAAGGAAACCTAGCAGATACCACGAGGAGGTTGGTGATTTGTCTTCCAAATACTTGGTTTTATTTTAAATATGTATATACAATTAAACATTTATAAAAATATTAATTCATATAATAAGTAAGTATATAATAGGTAATTTGTTGATCAATTAAACAAATTTAATTATTTGTCATTTAATCGTTCATGTAAAAAAATTTGAAATTATAAAAGATTATATAAAAATATGTATATTTTAAACAGGTAAAAATTTAAATGAAACAGCTTTGACGTATTCGAATCTGATCAACAATTCATTATTATATTCAATCATTTTTTCTCGAATATAATTTTTTTTTCGACAATTTGACGGGATATTTTTTGTTCATTACTTCGTCTTTTTATGTATGTTTGAGACTGAAAAAATTATAAGTAATAGAGATAATGACAAACTACTTAGAACGACATTTTTCATGTCGAGGACGTAATTTAATTACAATGATACATTTTTATTCAATATTTCAAGACTCTATGTTGATTATTTTCGAAATAACGAAAAAGTAACTACGCCATAAAGACAAAATCTCATTTTTAGCGGTTTTTTGTCATTTTTCGGTAGCCTTGCTTGCCGCGTTAAATTCTATTGGGAAAATCAAAAATTCACCTCTTTAAAATACCAACTCGATGTATTTAGCAGAAATAACGGGGTGACAAATACAAAAACTAACACAAACGTTACAAAAAGGAATTGGAAAAATTCGAAGGGAGGAGGGCGTTGAGCGTGTCTCCAGCCCCCCCCCCCCAGAGTGATAGTCCGATATCTCGGGAACGGCTTGAGCACAAACAACAGGACAAAAAGCACAAAAGTGCACAAACGATTGGCATAATTTTTTTGTTGAAAATTCAAAGGGAGGAAAAGCATGTCTCCAGCCCCCCACTTTGAAAGTCCGATATCTCAAGAACGGCTCGAGCACAAACGACGGTACAAAAAGCACAATCGTGCACAAATGAAGCACAAATGATTGGCACTAATTTAGAGTCAAAATTCCTAGGTGGGGGGGGCTCACCATGTCTCCAGCCCCTCACTTTGAAAGTCCGATATCTCGAGAACGGCTCAAGCACATACGACGGGACAAAAAGCACAATCGTGCACAAACGAAGCACAAACGATTGGCACTAATTTGGAGTCGAAGTTCCGTGGTGGGGGGGGTGGGGACATGGAGCTGTGTATAGTGGGTAGAGCCTGGTAAAATATTAGAAGCAAGGGCTAAAAAAAAGTTCTAGTTTACATATTTAATTTTGCCATAAATAAAATAAAACCACATCATATCGTATTCAATATAATCGAGACGAGATAGACGATTGATTGTGATCGACCGTTACCTATATACAAGTACGTACGAATTTTAGGTAATTACGGACCGTGTTATATTATTATCGCACTATTATATTTATTACTTTAGTTATCTTATACTATTTCCAATAAACGGATTTTCGAATTTCTTATATGGACGATAATTGTAAGTTAATTAATCTTAGTCCCGTCATCATTATGTGTATGTCGTGTGCAAATCAGCATGGTACGTTTTATTTTGCACAAACCGATTTTTCAGATATAACAAACAAATACAAAGATTCCTATTGCTGAACTTGATCTTGGTTGTAGTGGAAAGCTACACAAAAAAAAGTGGTAGATTTTTAGAATCAAATAAGAGTTATTCCAAAGTTGTTCCAATAATTTTGGATAATACAACATACACCGAAGAACAATGATAGCTTTAATTTTAGAGAATAATAGCTCACAAAGTTACACTATCAAATTTTTTAAATATTTTTGGTCTAGATATTTAATTATAATTTTTTTTATATTAATTATTTAAAATTGTATAAATAAACTAATTCTTTTTTTACCATGTTTATATATTTTCTATATCTACGTATATATAAATCCAAAATATAAATGTCTTTGTTAAGATATAAATATATATTATTAGTTAAATACTAGTATTATTTTAATGAAAAAAATATTTTGGTAAATAATATTATTCATGAAAAATGTTTTTGGGAAAACGGATTTGATATTTTTGTTTTCAGGCAAACGTACAACAATCATTTTTTTCAGTTTTGATCTTTTTATTGTAATAATAGTGGCTTAAATATTTAAAAAAACTCTAGAATTTCCAATACAAATATTTAATCAACTTGAAACAATGTTCAAAATATTCTTCTTAAGATACTTCAAGAATATTATAAGGAATAAATTAATATTTTGTAATTAATGTACGTATATTGACATACTAATGGAATTATAATCTTCTATTTGATTGAACAATATAAATTTTTTTGCAGTTGCAAAGTAAATCTCTGACATGTGCACATGGGTTCTTGTATAGCTTCCCCATATAATTTTGATATAGGTTATACACTAATGACCATTTACAATTCACACAAGCACAAAGCTGTAAAGCAAAAAAATAAGAAATTATCCATACTCCTTAATATACGGAAGTCACGAGGCCCTTTAAGCCGCTTTCAGGCGGAGCATATTTTGCATCATGGATACATAAAAATACACGTTTTGTAACGTAGACGTCTTTCTACGTTAAATTATCGTTTTAAACGATTTATAATTATAAATCTAAAAAAGTCCAATAACTATTATTATATTTGAAATTAAAATAATATATACCGAATTCTAGTAATATTTACTAATTATTTTTTTAGTGGAACCTCTATTTCAGACCATCTCTCGTGTAATACATTTTATCATTCAAAAAAATATAATAATGTTTCACTGGTTATGTTAATTTTGATGATTCCCGTATGTTTGAATAAAATAAAAAAATAATTGGTATTCCTATTTAATAATTTTCTTAGCAACATATATATTAATATGAATTATTAACTCTGTTTTTAATCACACTACATACGTCAGGTTATTTGACTGAGAATGTTACAACAATTACCGACATAAATTTTGCTAATCACAAGGAGATTTTTTTAATTTTACATACCACAACTTGAGAACTCGAACATTGCAATGAAAAAATTTTAGACCAAGTAAAAAAAGAAACAAAATATAATGTATTTGCTTTATTCGAATTCATATTCGTATTCTTGAAAATGGTATTTGATTACTTAAAAATGTATTGAAAATATTCAGAATTCAAGTAAATTGTTTATCAATTACAATGCTAGAAATTAGGTTTCCATATTGTGATGCTTTACAAAAAAATTACAATTAATCCAAAATATTTGTAATGAGTTTAGGTACAAAAATATTGGTTTTTTATTTATAGGGAATTACGGATGATACTTACCCTAAGGATAACTAAGGATAAATTAGAAAATAAATTGATTAATTCTTACAAAATAATTACTACGTTACGTAAAAATATATCAAGATATTTTGTACTGAAGTTAATAATAAAGTATAATCTTCTAACAGGACGTGTGTTTAGTTATAAACAGAAAACAAAAGATATTTGCAGGACCCTCAATATAATTTAAGCTAATAAATACACATTGATAGCATAAATATTGTTTGCTTATAAAATATGTATTATGGACCTTTGTAAATGTAATACATTTTATTTCAGGAAGTTTACAAAGACATAAGAACAACAAAGAACGTGACAAAGTATCACCCTATATAATATATGACTATACGAGTATTATAATATACAATACATAAAACGTGTGTGTATATATGTTAAACTATTCAAACCATTTTTTTACGTCTCATAATATATTTACATAAAAATGAATTAAATTAAAAAATATACTATGATATAATATATTATATACCTACTATGATATCGTCGACTCACCGAGACTGGTTTAAACGACCCGACCACTTTAGATATGTATATTGTTTGTTGCCATAGCAACCCTACACTTTATTTTAATATACCTATACATTATATTATCGAGGAAGATTTTATTTTTAGATAATAACAATAATTTCTAATGAAAAAAAACCTTGAAAAGTTCAATCTTAAACATACGAGTATATAATATTATTATGTAGGTATATTATGTTGTGCTCGAGAATAAACGTTGGTCGATGGCTTTGGTATGAGAAAATTATTTAAACGATATTTAATTTGCATATTACATAACAATATAAAATATCTATTGTTGAAAGAAAACTACAAAAATATTACGTAACTGGAAATACAAGTGTTCGTCAAAATCAGTTATTGCTAATTCAAATAATGAGTCTAGGCTATTTTATTTTAAATTTAAACTAAGTAGGTACGTATTTATGTAGATAGGTACGTATTTAAGTAGGTTGGTACCTACTTACTGTATGTTGTAAAATTGAGTATTTTTTTTTTTTTTTGTTTAGTGCTTCTTCTAACAAATATAGATTTATAAAATTAAAATTTTTTAATTATTATGTTATAAATGTGACAATATCAAAATATTAGTATATAGTGAACAGTAATAACCATATTTATATTTATTACACTAAGTATAGCTGAGAATCGTATAAATGAAATTAAAAATTCAATACATTTTCCAAGAATATCCGCGAGCAAAATAATTACATCCCTTATCAGCTAACTATATTTTCATTACATATTTTCTAAAGTCAAAGTATTTTAGACACTATTTAGAAATACTTTTTTACAAAATTTAAATACATACTAAAAAAAATTTGGATTGTGAGAGTTTACGGTATGAAAACTTTATCAACGAGTGAAAAAGTGAATTTTTCTAATCTAGTAGAAATTCTATACATCATATTATTACTTGATTATGCTCTAGATATTTCAGAGGTGACCTGAAAATCTGGAATTATTTTAATCCAAGATAAAGCTTGTAGCAAACATTGTGTCTTTGCTCTATCTGATTCAGGGATTACCAGACAAGTGGGAAGTTTCATTAGAAGAATCTCTTTGCAACTTCTATTTAAGTTAAATTTAAATTACCTATGTGTTAAAATAGGTTTATGGCTACACTGAAAAGTAACAGATATTTTTTAATCTAGTATATTTACTTAGATTTCTTAAAAAATTCTGAATACCCAATAAATATCTGAATGTAAACTATACTCCTAATGCAAATGTAATATTATACGTATTTATAGACTCGGTAGTAACATAATACAAATTTATATATTACTGTAGCGGAATTAGAAGTATTTTTAAAGTAACGCGATGGTAATTTCATTTAATTTTTTTTAAAGTAGATTATTTATAATTGAACAACTTAGTATGACCTATTTATTTATTATGTTGATATAGTAAAATAAATCTAATTGATAAATTTTGTTTTTTATTATATCCCGTTTTTTGTACTTCATTTTTCGGAAATCGCCGATTTCCAAAAAATACTCGAGTACTTGCATATTAAAATTAACAATTTATATATAATACAAAAGACCATTTTTTTTAATATATAAATATCACATTTTTGTAGTGGTACATAAATTATAAGAGTAACAGGGCTGGTAAACTTTATGTATTTTACAATCTTATGAATTAAAAATATCGCTAAAGTTGACACACAGAAATTTAAATTTTGAATTTTTCAAAATTTTTATCCTTAAATGCATTTAATTTTAATATTTTCAAAATATTTTTGTACAATATTTTACATCATATGGAAGTTTTTAGTTAGCATAGCATGAGAGTGCAAAATTATTTTTTCAACATTACATATTTTTATATTTTCATACATTTTTCTTTATTTTAAGATATTTATTGGCAAAATAAGAATAGGTATTATAAGTTTAATATTTCGGAATATGTATACTTGACGAAAAGGTCAACAATCTTTGACAAAAATACTGCAGAATAAGTAATTAGGAGTTGTATTAAAATATTAATTTGGTATAGTTTTAATTCATAAATTTGCTTTAAATATTAATGTTGATCATTCCTTAGTCAAATATTAAATTATAAAAGTATCTACCTAAGAATCATTAATTATGATTATATATTTAATTATATTATATATATTTTCAATTGTTTAAATCAATATTTTTGGATTTATTAAAAAATAACCATTATTTTAAACTATATTTTTTTCGTCATTTTCGATAGTTTTTTCTTATGTACTTTAAAAAAAAATACAAATTACCTCCCCAAAGGTAAGTACCATGTTATTTTGTTTCAAAAAAAGGGTACGCATAAAAATTGAGATAATAACGTCAATAAATGCTGGTCAAAAAATTGCTCATAGAAAAATATGGAATAAACAAACATCGTCATTAAACTAAAAATTGTTTTTTTCTACTCAGAATTTAGAATGTAACCATTATATTAGTTTTTATGGCACTATTATTACTTTTTCTGTCATCACATCTCTAGTTATTATTGTTCAAAATTCTAACGACAAAAAGTATTATAGGTCAATACGGGCGAATTGGAGTAGCAGTGTGACATGGAACAGTTTGACTTTTATGTAAACAAATTGACATATATTTAAACTTATTATAGGAATTTTAAATATTTTTCCATGATAATTATTTTCACAATATTTGTGATAATTTTTACTATTGACGTGTATTTATTTCTTATCATAATTCCCCTAAAAAAATGTTCAAACATTCGTTATAAAAATACAGTTTTTAAAAACGTTTAAAAAAGTATGCAAGATCTGCAATAAGTTCAAGAAGTATTAAGGTTTGGATATTTTTATGCCTTCTGTAATACTTTTAAAATTTAAAAATATATTAAATAAACAATAAATAAAAATATATATTTTTTCAATTTTCTAGGCTATGTTTTATTTGCCGAGATAATTAAAAGAGTGACTTAAAACGATGCCAAATGTGTATAAAAGAACGTTTTACACGTAATTTCACAACTTTTTTGAAGTTTTAAAGCATTTTCGTATGATTTTTGACCTTCCCCTCAAAGAATATAGGCTTGTAGGTCATGATGAAAATGTATTAAGTGTTTTCACACCTTTTTAATGTTATTTAAGTGTTTCCACACCTTTATAATGTTTTTAAGGTGTTTTCCCACCTTTAATAACGTTTTTAAAGTGTTTCCTTACCATTTTATCGTTCTTTAAGTAATTTGTTACCATTTTTGTCAAATTTTTAAGTGTTTTTAAAACTTTTTTTGACGTTTGATATTATTGTATATTTTTGCAGAAATAAAATTTTTTTATATTTAAAATTTTACTAAAAATGTTACTGAATATTTTTAATTTGATAATATTGGTCCAAGTCACTATTTTTACATTTTAATTAGTACATTTTCCATAATAACACACATTTTATGTGCAATTAAATTATGTGTTTCAAGTTACCTGAAATTCAAGGTGACTTAGAACACCAAATTTTTTTAATTATTTTTAATCCAACATTTAATTTTAGGTAAATAATTGTTCCTTGGCGTCATGCGAAATATGCTCAATTTCTTTTTAGGCTTTACGATCTTTTTTTTATAAGATACACCAAAAATAATTTAAATATGCTAATAGTAAGTAGCTGAATATTTTTTGGTTCTTAATGGGAGGGTCCAGTATCCCAGGACTCTACCCTTGTAAATACGCCACTGCCTATATAAGTATATGTATTATATTAGTTTAATATATATTATACCTACTTTTAACGAAAAATGTTAATGGTAAGGGTTCTAATATTAATATAACGTGGTTTCCTGTGATTTTCATGTACCTGTATTTAGGCTGACAAAAAATTAACTAAAAAATGTATATTGTCACTCAACTGTAAGTGTTTCTACACATTTGATGTAAATTTTTCGTTTACTGGAATTGTAAAATTCGCTCAACGTTAAATAGTTAATTATATATTTATTTAAAAAAAATAAAATAGGATTCCAATATAAATAAGTTTTTTTTCAAACTTCATGTACTTACTAAATAAAACACATTTTCATTGCCTCTCGTCTATGTCAAAAAATCACTGAATGCATTATAAATAATAATAAAAAAATGTTATATATTTATTAATCCAAAATAACATTACATTTTATACTTTTGTTAAAATGAAAGTGACGTCAGGATGTTTAGATCAGTCGTGGTTAGAGCATTTATCGCATCTTCACGTTCCACTGAATGGTGACACAACCTAGTAAACTTGTCCAACGTCCACAATATTTTTAACATCATTAGCGACCATTCGTTTTTCCGATTCTAATATTCCTTCTGGTACATCAGCCGATATCTTCATTTCCGTTGTTTTCTCGATGCTCACTTCCATTGTTCCTTCAACTGTTACTGACTTAAAATCCTCTGTTGTATTTATCATTTCCATTTCTTTTGGTTCTTCTCTCACCCCTTTCATCGGTTCTAATTCTGGCTGAAGATGCCCTATGTCATCATTGTTCGAATAATTAAGGGCCAAATCTTCGACCAGCTCTACAGCTACTCCATCATCTTCCGATACTATAACATTCTCTGGGACCTGAACTATTGGGACATGTTGTTGCCGCTCTATAGGAAGGAAGCGTCTAGGCTGTCTAGACCGTCTAGACTCTAGTCTCTGAGGTAAAGTACCACGACGAGCTGCCGGTGTAACTGAATTCAGGAACCTGGACCTGTTGCGGCGCCTTATCGACTTACGACCCTCAGTATAGCCCCGCTGGAAGAGTGTCCATGCCGTCGCGTCAGACTGAATTTGCTCGATGGATGCATTGTTTGCGCGGTTCACGGACCAATAGTCCATGCGTATTTGGTGGGGTCCAATAGAAATTTGTCGTGACGGCCGCATCGCAAGTTGTCTGGAGACACGATATAATAGGTCAGAGTGAGAATTTCCTCGGGCCCTGCGTGAATGCGAACGTTGTGTTGGTAGAATATTCATATGACGGTGTGACATCTAAAACAAAACACATAATCCTATTTGAATTCGCACTGTTTGTATGTACGTTAAACCTCGTAAAGAGTATACCATTTAATTTCCCATTTTGTATTCCTAGAAAAAGTAGGTGACAATAGTCTTTCGAATAATATAGTATTTTATTTTATTTTTTTATATTTCCTGTAGTTATTATCATAAACAAAAATATCTCTATAATTTTGTGGGTAAATAAAAACCATCCAATTACAAGTAGTGGAAGTCGGTCTATCGTATTTTTGATTCTCAAGCAAGAATTCTGCACTAGTATAATTATTTTGGATTTAAAATACATTTGAATAAAAAACGCATAGTACTAAGATCTGATGAATGTGCTTACTACATGAGTTGTGATTGCTCTAAAGATCGCCTGAAAATGTGAATAAGTTGCAATGAACCACTTGTGTTGTTATTTTTAAAACCACCTGTTAATACAATTTTATTATTCATACTTTGATTCTATAAAAAAGAACTTTGTATAACTTATATAATATTTTAATTTGATAAAATAGAATATTTGTAAATTTTATTATTTTATTAATATCACGTACCAGAAACAATCTACTCATTTATAAACGTGTTTTGTGGCTGACAAAAATAATAATACATCAGAAAAGATCTGTATTGAAAATTATAAGTCAGGAACAAGTAATAATTATCCTACGCAAGTAGATACAGGTTAATTACAAGTTCATATATGGGCTAAGGGCTTAGTAATAGCTTTGTTATCGAAGCCGGTTATTTGATAAGGGATGACCCATCGATTACTTGTTGTTTCAAAATAATGCAAGGACACATGGTTAAAATAAATAACTAGTCTTAAATTAAGTCAAATGCTAAACTTTTAATTAACTTTTACCCTTTTACCTAATTATCTAGTTAGTTTTAAGTATCTATACAATTAAGTTTAAAATGCCTAAAGATTAAAAATAAAATTAGTAACAGGCATATTCAATCAGTATAGAAACGAATGTAGTTTTCTTTCCATGTAATTTTTTCTTTTTCTTTTTAAAATAATGTTTTTTTTTTATTGTGAAATATTTTGGCATTTCAAAATAATTAATGTTAAAAAAAACTGACTTAGAAAGTAATCAACCAGAAAAAAAATCTTCAAATTTCTGAAATTTAAGTTTCTCTTATACCTATAAAATGATAAAATGATTTACTTTTTTACGTTCGAACTGATACTATGTACAATCAAATAAAATATTAGATAGTTCCATAATAAAAAACTTGTAGTTTAAGTTCCATATTTTATAAAATAAAAATTACAATAAACCTATAATTAATAAGGTTTATTTTAAATACATTCAATATATAGTATGTTCCATTCCAAAACTATTTACCATATAATAATAGGTATGTAGAATTATAGGTATTAGTTGGAATAAATATGAACATCAGTTTCTATTTTAAATATTTATAACAAATTTAGATAACAAATTAGATTTTAGATAACAAAGGATATACAGGGGGAGGTATCATGGTGCATGTTTTTGCAGATGATACAGTACTGATAGAAGAAAGTCCTGAGGAAGTGAATGGTAGACTTGAAGAGTGGAGAAAAGCTTTGGAAAGTAAAGGACTAAGGATTAATAGGAGTAAAACAGAATATATAGAGTATGATTTTGGTGAAAGGGAACACAGAGGGAATAGGGAAAGGCTAGAAATAAAGTTAAGTGGAGATGTGGTGGGAGAAGTGAAGAGGTTCAAGTATTTAGGGTCCGTTGTACAGAAAGATGGGGGTTTCAAAGAGGATATGAAACACAGTATTAAGTATGGATGGACGAAGTGGAGAAAGCGTCAGGTATTCTGTGTGACAAAATAATTCCTATTAGGTTAAAAGGTCAATTTTATAAGGCAGTGGTGAGACCTTCAATGATGTATAGAACATAATGTTGGGTAGTAGATAGAAAGATAGAACAGAGAATGAGTGTCGCTGAGATGAGAATGTTAAGGTGGATGAGTGGAGTTACTAGAGAGGATAAAATAAGGAATGAGTATATCAGAGTTAATATAGGGGTAGCTTCAATAGTAGACAAAATGAGAGAGAATAGATTAAGATGGCTCGGGCATGTATTAAGGAGGGAAGAGACTGAGCCAGTAAGATTAGTAAGAAAAATGTATGTTGTTGGTAAGAGGGGGAGAGGAAGACCGAAAAAGAAATGGGGGATGTGATGGAGAGTGATATGAGGAAGGTGGGAGTAAGTGAAGAAGATGCGGGAGGATAGAGTTAATTGGAAGTGTAGGACCAGGGTGGCCGACCCCAAATAGTCGGGAGAGTAGGCGAAGAGAAGAAAAAGAAGACAATTTTTGGATTTTAAATTTTAAAAAAATTATCTCAAGAAAATAAAAATTTCATTACGTTATTCATTGTGAAGTTTTATCATAATTTATGGATCACACTAACTATTTTTAACTCAACATGAATTTAATGAACAAATTATTTTTTGTTATGTTCCTAAATTCATAAATATAATATTATGGCAATTATATAAATTGAATAAACTCAAAAGATTTAAAATAAGACACCAATTATCACCAATTTCGTGTTTGAAAGAATATTTGAATATAAATTACGTAATTTAAGAGAGACTAAACTGCTAAAATTAACTAAAATAATGTTAAAAATTTTCACATTAAACGCTTTCTTAAAGTTTTATTTTTAAAGTTGAAAGTCGAAAATCAAAATTTTTTTAATTTAAATTAATATTTTTTATGAAAAAAAAAAAAAAAAAAAAAATAGAAAATTAGGTACTCTTTTATATAAAATCTCCTAATACTTTCAATATACCAAGTATGATCTTAAAACCACCTGTATATACTGTAGTGCGTGCATATACTGTATATTATAATAGAAATGATTTTTTATATTTTGTCAAATATATAATTATTATTAGTGTATATATTAGTGTAGGAATAATGCATAATATTAGTTTAAGATTTTTTTTTCGATGTACCTACATTTTTATGTGTTTTTTATGAAAACAATATTATGGTAGTACAACACATGTGTACTTTCCGGCCCTTAGATGTGGTTATGAATGAAAAAATACGAATAAAATATAATACATATAATAATAATAATAACAGTCATCATGGTAAAACGATTTACATATATAGACCTACGACTCTGACTTGCTTGAGAATATAATATTTTAAAGTATATTTAAACAACGTAATGGAGTGTATACTCTCATATGTCACTATATAATATACGGATTTCTTTATAAAACCAGTTTTTTTTAAATACCATAACGTGTCCCCCCTTCGAACGTTTTGAAAAAATAAATAAAAAAAGTGAGGCCCATGTCCAAACGATGCACATATATTTCGTTCATATTGTGGAGTGTATTGTACCTAATTTATTAAAGGAGTGTATACCACATACACATACTAGTATAAAAAGTGGTTAGAGTGAGAAATTGAAAGTCAACATTGAGTATAAGTGGAAAAGATATAGAGGTTATTAAATATTAGATATAGGGAAGTACTTGGAGGAATGAAAATATTTAAATTTAATATTCTAGATTCAAATCGTACAGTTATATCAGTAAATATAAAACTATAGAATATTGTGATAAAGCCATTTTATAAAGAAATGTATTGTATTATCCATGAAATCCCCACCAGTATTTTTTTTAGTAAATTTGTATTTTTCAATGTTATCAGCGTTGAGTATTATAATCTACATAGATAAATATTTAAATCTGGTATTTATATTATTTAGATCTTTTTGTAAAATGGAAAAAAATCAATTTATGATATTTAAACTAATTAATTTAGACAATACATTTCAAGAATGATTGTATATTTTAAAAATCAACTTCAGAATTACAGCTACTATAGTACGGAAGTAATAGGAATAATGTCAAAATAAAACGTTTTTAAGAGGACGCTGCACCCGTATTTGTATTATGTGTCTACCTAACTGACAATATAGAAAAATACATAGACATTTTTATTACAACTTTATTAATTCTGACATTACAGTAAATTTACAGACGAGATTAATATATTTTTTCTGAAATTTTAATTACGTAAAGAGAATTATATCTTTTTAAATTATTGGGATTTAAAATAATTATATATCTTTACAAAATATGACGTTACGGCATAGATAATGCTAATGATCTCGTCTATAAATTTGGTAATAAGTAAATTTACTATAATACCTATTAAAATCGCTTGGTGTTGTAATAAGAATGCCGAGGGTGTATATTTCCTATATTGTCTGTTGGTTAGACAGAGAAAGTAAATGTGCATAATTTAACAAGTTATTGGAAAAATCTCTTAGGATTTTTTTACTACAAATTAACAATCCAGTAAAAAATGTTATCTAAAAAATTACCTCTTATCCATGAAAATAGTTTTACAATCGATAGAATTTTTATTTAGGTAATTATAAAATATAAAATCATAAGTGAAACTATTACTTATGAGTAACGATATTGATATCGACATTTTGTATTACATTTATTTACAGATTAATATTTAAATATAGGAACTAATAAACTCTAGTTCTAAGTAAATTGAAACTAGTGCCTCTATCTGGAACTATAATTCATATTTGGAAGTTTTATAAAAATGGGTGAATTAATAAAAAAAAACCCCAAATTAGTTAAGTTAAATCAACCCAAAAAATTTAAAAAAATATATTAACTTAACTCAGTTGAGAAAAATAATTTTACTTTTTATTTTCTATTACCTATTTAATTATGTATTAAATATTATCAAAAAATAGTGTAATAAATTTTCCAACATATTACCTATTAAAATATCCGATTGCCATTTATTTATAATTAGGTTTCTTGATTGAATTTGGATTAAAACATATATAATAAACGACTTCTAAAATCGTTTATCACAACATGTTAACCTAACTGGTTGATTAAAAAAATTAACTGTAAAAATTTAAGTAATCACAGTGAAAATTCAAACTAGTTATTTAAATGACAAAAATTTACTTTAGTTGAGTTGAAAATTATATAACAAATTAACCAATTGATTTGATTTTTAATTTTTAACTTGTTAATGGAGTTTTTGGGTACCCATGAAACTAATGAAAATATGATAAACTGATTAACTGAATATATCTATTATTAAACTTTATACATTCAATTTAAAATGTTTCCCGTCGCTATAAATTGTCATATGATGCATATTTGTATAATTAATCGGGTAAACTAAGTTTATACCAACTGCGTGCAATATATGTCACGATCACTTCATAATTAATTTCGATCCTAAAATGTCGATAACATTATCATTTTTAGTACCTATCGAAAAATGTACAATATAAAAAATAAAACTCCAGAATCGCATAGTGACTAAACCACATTTATACCAGGACACATACATGCAGGTTATTTCACCTTATATAATGCAAGCGAATACTAATATTCAATATTGGACAAATTTATTGATTATTTTATACTTCGTTTAGTTATAAAATTCATTTAATGACTTTGGTTAAAATGTCTTATTATTTATATGAAAAAATATTTAACTAAGTACCTATATTTTTAAATGAAACATTTTGTTATATATATAATAGACCTGTAAAGCTTGAAAACTATTTCCTTATTAAAGATAATTAAAAAGTAATAGCAACAGAACTTGAGTATTAGTGATAATAACAAAGTACATTAAATAAACAATATTTTATGTCAAAATAACATTATAATAACTGTTTTTGTTGCTGAAATATTAAAAAAAATGTAATAAATAATTTTTTTTCTAGAGGTAGGTGGAACAGTTTGAACTTCGAACCGAACAATCTTCGAGTATTTGGTTCGATTGGAAAATTAAATAGAACTATTATGTTATAACAACGTACATTACTACTCTATGTACCTACCTAAAATAATCGTGAAATTGAAAGAATGAAAATAAAAAAGAAGTAAGAATCAATTTTAAGTTAAACATTTTAATCCTTCCGGATTAAACCAGTTTTCAGAACAAACCTGCTTTACTGGACACCTATTTTCCAATTTTTCTCAAGTAATAATAGTCTTCATTCACGCACTATTATTATTATTTTGTCTGAACCTATAAACCGGGCTGGGTTCACGCTCTCTTCACTCACTCATATAGTTTAATTTGAAAATATCCCCCATTTTTCTGTTAAAAACCACATCGGGTAACTAACAGAATAATGTGATTGCATTTAATAATGTAATTATTACATTATTGAAGTATATTTTGGATATTTGGAATATTTGTTTTAGATAATGCAAAAAATTTCAAATCACTATAACTACCGAACCAAGTGCGAGTGGCGCAAAATTGTGTATAGATTCGTAATCAGCGATCAATTTATGTATACCCACTATTGATAAAAAAAATCGTAAAAAAAGTGTCCAGTAAAGTAGATTTATACCCAGTTCCGTTTTCGTTTTTGTTTCCCCCTCCCCCCATAACCAATAACTCGAAAACGTCGACCAAAAGAAATAATAATTTTATTCATATTGTTTTAAAGATCTGCAGATATACTATATAAATATGATAATATTATGAATAAAAAAAATAACTCATTATAATAATAATATACAACTCGATTGAAATTAATTTGACTTAATGATAGGTAAATGAGTTTTACTTAGGTTATCACTTTTCAGTTATCACGCTCACCTTACTTTACCGTCGAATTGGCTGCGTGAAATATGTGAATGTTTCGAGTGGAGGTGGTTGTGGTGGTAGTGGTGGTTACTGCTAGGTGTTCCGTCGAAAACTCGCCAAACGAAAAACGAAATTATTCATACGCGATTATCCACTGAGACAACGAGAATGAGACAAGACCCACTTGACTGCCGGTTGAAACGTCTCTGGCCTTCGGTACGTCGACTACGATCCCGTCGGAGAACGGGTAGCAGTATCCTGGCGCAACCTCGCGGACGACGCTCGACGACGTGTGCAGCCGCGGCCGTGTGTTCGCAATCACCCCACGCTGTGTGACATTTCCAATATATTATATCTTATATATTATGTAGTTCATGTTGTGAGTGAAGAACATTCTCGTCACCCAGAATAATATATTCTCACGGAGTGACTTGTCGAGTTTCCGATAACATCGTGCGATTTGTTTAAAAAGCCAAAATTAAGAACGATAAAACCTATGTGTAATAATAAAATAAAATAATAAATAATACTAAAATTTATTAGTTTAGCAAAAATATTAATATGTACAATTTTGAAATTGATAAAATATGGCTAAAAAAAGAAAATTACCGAAAATTCTTAATTTTGGAAAATATTCTCGACAATATTTGGAAATATTACAGTCATTTTACATTACTATACATAACATTACATATAACCGTTTTGGTGAATAACGTAATACAAATTACAAATTATTATGACGGAATTACTTTTGAAATAATGCGATAGTAATTTAATTACATTTTATCGGTATTTTTCACATTAACGCATTATTTATTAGGTACTTATTAAAGTAATAGGTATTACATTTTTTTTGTGGTGTACATAAGATTTATTTGTCCTATAGATCGCTACACATATATTTGCTTCCTCCACACTGCAATATGTTTCCCAAATCATTTTTAAAACTTATTCCCTCCTCTCTCTCTCTTAAAGAACATATAATATTATCATAATGTTTATTTTAAGACATTATTAATATAAAATAATAGTGCATAAAATATAATTTAATAGATAGGAATACAATGTATAAAACTCTCCAGTTATATACTACATATAAACCAACTGGCAACATATACAGAATGATTATAATATTAATAATAAGAATTTTAATTATAAAAGAGAAATTAATATTTGAAATACCATAATATAAATATGATTCGATTCTTTCTAAAAATTAAAATTTTAAAAAATATTTTTTATTGTTCTCCTTTTTATATTTTTTAATAAGTTGAGTTTTAAACTATAAAGAATTTTTAAGTATAACCAAAACGACACAATTTACATTTTACGTAGCGTGATTCTGCTATGTGAATGTGTCTCTGATAGATAATATATCCATCAGACACACATTAAATACGCGTAAAAAATAAAAATAAAACATAGAAACCAATATTATTATAAACTTTACACTAATTACAATATTTAAGTTAAGTAAATAATCAGGAAAATATAATTTTTAAATAGAAACAAATTAAGGGGGTTCAATTCGGTCATTTTATAATGAGAAATGTATAAGCAATTCATCATATCTAGTTATACCTAATTATACCTAATTAATTTTTTCTTTGAATAACCCTTTATTTTTCTCATGAACATAATAATATTTAGAAATGTAGAACTGGCAAATTTGATTAATACACTTACTAATTTCGTATTACGCATTATACTTTTTGTACTACATTTAATTTTAGGGGCTGGATAAAACTATAAATAAATAATACTTTTTTATTTTTTAAATTTATTTTTAAATATCCGTCGTGTAATGGCCGGCAGTAGAGACTTCTTCTAACTCACCACGTATTGTCCTCGCACGTGCATGCATACCAATCTATAAAAATAATGAAAGTTCGGTCACAATTGCTTTCGCTGTGAAAAATTTGGGAGACCTTGACTGATTCAATTTTTCTTAGGCATTTTTTGAAATATGAAATAAATTCATAATAAATCTCCTTCTTAAATATACAAAAAAAAAAATTTTAAAATATAGACATTTTGTTCAATTATACCGAAGTTGAAAATTCATATTTCAGATGTCTCACAATTTTATCACAGTGAACGGTCTAAATATGATATTATTTTTATTTTTTCGAACCACCTTAACATAAATAGTGCTGCTGTACACGATGACGGATTCCTCATTAAAAAAAACCATGAAAATTAAATATTTATTGTCAGGCCTGATAGCTTATAAAGTTTAGAATGGAAAAATATAAGAAAATTATTCCTAATACATTAATAACATCCAATGCCACAACACTATATTTCAAAATAGATTTAATATATGTTCGTTTAGCTTCTTTTGCATTTTACATTAATATTAAGTAGGTGAACTTCGAAACTTAGCCATACCAACAAATTAACTTCATTATCATACTGGACTCGTTAAAATACATACATTACGAAAATAATTGGTCAATTATATTATGATATAGTTATTTAACATGTGTTGCATATACTTTTTTTCAAGATCAAGTGATACCTTTTCAGACAGTTCGTCAAATCTCCATCATTGTTTAATCAATCGATCAATGGTTTAATTATCTAGGTTTTAAACATCTAAAAAATTTTTCATATTGTTTTTTTTTTATATTTTATTATTAATTATTTAATTTATAATTATTTTAGCCTTGTATGAAATAAAAAAATAAAAATAAAACAATTGTGCACTATCAAAAAACAATTTTATTTTTTGGAGAGGGGGCAGCAAATTTTATATTGTCTCTGGCGGCAATTTTTGGAAATACTGGCCTGGTTTTAGGTTTTTAAACATGAATTTAGACATCTTATATCCGTCGTGTCTGTCTGTCCGTAGTTAGTAGTACATAGTCACAATTTTGTTAATTTGGTATCCAAAGAGATATATATTATCCGTTTTATAATATTTTAAATACATATTTACGAGGAAATTTATTGATTTCATTACTAGGGAGATAGGTTTTATTCGTGTTGTTTTATTATATTTTTATTATATATTTTTTTTAAATATGTTTAGAAACTGGGAATTTAGCACCCTCATAAAGTGGGCTTTCCTAATTTATTAATTTCTGTATGTTTTTATTTCCTTGTCCTTACTGAACTTTAGCTTACCACTATTTCCTGAAATTTTCAGTTGCATTTAGCAATTTCCTTAGCTCACATAACTCATTCAGAGAATTCGAATACCGCCATCCAGTTTCTGAAACCATAAATCATCCTGATAACGATGTCTTCAAAATTGAAGCGTCCAATCACACGTAACAGTTGATTTCATTCCTTCTCGGAGGTTTCACATCTCATAAGGGTTCCCAGTTAGAAGAAAAAGCTCTTCCAATGCGATTTAAATATACATTTAAATAGCCATATTCGGTGAAGAGTTGTGTTAGATAAAAATTATTCTCTTTATTGGATATATTCAACTATTAGTTAATATTGCTCAAATGGGTCAGTCTTTTGGTTATGCACCCATCTATGCTTCGTCTCTTGCTTCCATATATCAGATTGTCATTATTCATTCCTTGATGGTATTGCCCCTAAGAAATGATGATGCTGGAAATCACTCTACAGTTCCGTGTGCTTCCAGTTGGTTTTGAGATAATAGAAGAAACTTTCTTCTAAGCTTAAACCGCTTACATTATTCCATTTCTATTACGTTGATTGGAGGTATCCTGGTGATAATATCTGCTGATTCATATGACGCCGTCCGATACGGTCTTATGCAACAAAGATTTGTCCGTCTTTGGATGTCTCCCATAAGATAGATATTCCTGATGTTTCCTGGTATCCAAGAAAATGACTGGAAAAATCGAAAAATGACATAGTAGTTCAAACTATAGAACCAAAAACTTTTTACTCTAAAATTTCTATCCGAATCAACTTATAAAGATATAAAAAAACACATACCTACTATTAAAACCAACACATTCTATGCTTTGCTTAGAATCAAAAATAAATAAAATTTGATGTGAATTTTGTCAGTGTCATAAACAGGGATGATAATATACGTATATGAAACATTTATTTTGTTTTTGAAATTCACTTGAATAACAAATTAACGAACAATGTCTCTGTTACAAGTTAGTTTTTTAAATAAAAATATAATTGATATAAAACAGGGTTTGTTGATAACTATCATTGATAATTATCGAATCATTATTATCATTGATATTAATATTGAAAATTTATATTTCTAAAAATATACTTTTTCAAAATTTACCCATGTTAACAAGATAATTTCTTGTTTATTTTATCTATTTAGTACAATAAAAATTTGTGTATAAGCTTTATCTGTGTTTAATTTTTTAAACAAAATTAGTAAAATCAATAACTACCTACTATAGTAGTAAGTACTAAATAGTATTAATTGTATCAAATTAAGGTTGTGTTTATTGTTAGTGGTTTACAAGTTAAAAAAAATAATAAATTAGTTTTATGTTTGTTCTATAACTTTTTTAAGAGTTTAAGTAAAATAATAAAGCTAGAATATGCCTCCAAAATGAAATTCTTGTTGGCTATATTTGACTGTATTAAAAAATCGAATAATACTGGCATATGGGCCAAGTGCAAAAAATTTGGCCATAAACTTCAAGGAATAATAGACCGTTTGATAAAACATGTAGAAATATGCAATTCCAATTAAGATGGTAAGAACAAATCCAAATATTTTGTAAAAACAATTAATTTTTTAATACTAAACATAATTTATTTTTAATTTAGTTAAAAACAAAAATCGTATTTATCAAATCAAATAAATACATCAAAAGACTCCAGTATTATTTTCAACTTCTACTTCATATAAAAAGAAAATTGATGAAGCTATAGCCAAATATTTTATTGCGACAAATACTCGATTTTTACACGCAGATCATAAAATTTTTAAACATATGTGTGCAATTTTAAGACCTGGGTATACTCCTTCAACATCACAAACCATAGGAAATGAATTATTATATAGTGTTCATGACGAGGGTCCTGAGTGAGTGTAAAACAAATTTTACTGGGAAACTGTTTCTATGGAACTAGATGGGTGGTCAAATGTTCATAACGAACCTATAATTTGTGTATCTATAATTTATACGTCAGGAAAACAACATACAGTAGAATATCTTCAATCAATCGTAGAAAAAGAATTAGAAAACCATGAGAAGAACTAGCAAGTAGTTATTGGTTCATGTGTAACAGATAATGCTTGAAATGTTTCTAAAATGAGAAAAATCTGCAAAATAATCAAAATCTCAGTATACTTCAATATGGTTGTAATGCTCATATACTAAATCTTCTTTCAAAAGATGTATTGTTGCCTTAAATTGGAGGACGTGTAATTTAAATTATTAAATGTTTTTGAAATACTCATTTGGCAACTTCATGGTTTAAACAAGCTGGTGGAAAGCGAATAGTTATGCCATCTATTGTTCGCTGGAATACAGTTTTCAATGTATCTCATTTGACAGACTCCATTGATTCATTCCTAAGAAATAGAGAAGTCCTCATACAAGTATGCCAAGATCACAAAAATGAAATTAGTAAAATTTATTGTATGGTTAATGATAATAATTTAGCTAATTCTGCCGAAGATTCAAAAAACGTATACAGTCTATTGCTATAGATGTTGATAGAGTCCAGCGAGACGGCACAACAATTTCTGTTGTTGTTGAAGTTTGGAAAAAACTTGAAATAGATTTACGTAATCAACCACAAAATGTAAAAGTAGCATTTATAAAAAAGAAGGATATGGATTTATCTCCAGTACTATATCTGTCAAATATAATCAATCGCCGATTACGTGGAGCTAATTTAACAGAAGAAGAAAAAGCCAAAAGATATGAATATCTAAGAGATATAAATGCAAACTATTTACCAATTCTAATGTGTCGTTGTGCTGGTTCTGCACCATTTAAATCATATTCGTATGTGCAGTCATTGCAAACCATGTCACCAATAACTTGGTAGAATTTTGTACATTTTTAAAACAATACATGCTTTGATTAGAAAATATTATAAGATTCATGGCTTACACTGTACAATCAAGAACTTTTTACAATTGTAAGTACTGCAGGAGTTGAAAGAATTTTTCAAAAAAAAAAACTTTTCCCCTTGTGCAATCAAAGCTGTGTAATAGACTTGGGAATGAGAAAGCTGGAACAATTGACATTAGCTTATAAATATTTTAACTGAAATTCAGCTTAAAAAAAAATAACATCAATTGGATTTGAGAAAAACAGTGACCTACTGGGGAAATAGACAGTCTTAGTGATGATGATCAATAAGTACCCATATTACATATAATGAGTATTAAATATTAATGACTAGAACATGGAACACATAACTATAAAATAATTATTATTATAAATTAATATGTCTGTGCCAACATATTCTAAATTTAATATTTAGTTTTTAATTATTTTAAGTTCATAAGTATTGGGTATTTTTAATTTTAGTTTTGACAATGAATAAAATGGTATTTTATTTTAGAAATCAATGTAAACTTAAGTATTGGGTATTTTAAATTTTAGTTTTGACAATAAATAAAATGTTATTTTTGTTTTAGAAATCAATGTAAACTTATTTTATTGCTATATTATAAAATATAATTCAAGGTATAAATTGATAAAAAAAAATCTTTATAATTATCAAAATTATCTTGATAATTATCAATATTATCGATAATTTTAATAATTAACCTTATTATCCGATAATTACTGAACCTTGGTATAAAATATATTTAATTGTAATATAGAATTGTCTTTTTTTTCCTATTACATATAAAAAAAAAAAAATGTGTATGTACCATGTAAAAATAAAATAGTTAGAAAAACCAAGTAAATTATATTAAATGCTATTAGATATTATATAATAACATACAAAATAAAAATGTATAACATTAATAATCATAGTATTGTACGTATAAAACCTATAATACGTATTTTATACTATTAAGTTATACGCGAGTGGTATATATACTGCACTGTAGGTAGGCGTATAGTATAAATAATGAAATAGATAAGAAACCCTAGAAGTCAAATCTGAATTTAATTTAAATAAACAATTTTATATTAACATTAAAAAAAAAATGAAATAACATAACAGTTATTATTATTTTATAATTAACGCATAAAAAACAAAACACAAAATAATATTAAAAATGCAATTTAAGCAATTCAAGCAAAATTAATTTTAAATTGTTAACCATCAAAATTTAATAAAAATTAATTTCATATTTTATTTTATATATCTATTAATAAAGGTTAATAATACATATAATATTTGTTTTAAGTTATAAATTAATCATAATATTTACAAAAAAAATACAGTTAATAGGTACGTCAATATTAATTTTTAGGCACTATAGGATTGCAAAAATATATGTTTGCAACCCTGGTCCCCGATATTATTATTTTTGGGATCGCAAGTGCGACCCCTTATTTACGCCATTGTATAATATATATAGGTACAAATTTTTTAATAAATTATTTGAAAAATGTTTTAATAGATTAATTTAAAACAAATACTTATAAATGTAATTAAATCTTTTTTTATTTGTAAATAATAGTACCTATACAATTCTCGAGATTTTATACAAATAAAAAAAAACGTGCGTGAACATTCGTTTTATTATTTATTCCTTTTATTCCTTTTTATAAGACACTATAATAGTAAATAATGTTATGTAGAAAGTATTTCCATGTTCAAATTTCAATTCATATCATTATTATTTTAGATTTAAGATGGTATTCCTACAATATTGTCTGCGTTCTTGGAAATGATGTGATAAAAAAATCACAGCATGTGACAATGATGGCATTGAACGTCTCTATGAACTATTATAAGTACCTTACCTGATAAACCTTACTTATATATATGTATATATTATAATATTTATATATATATATATGTGTGTGTGTGTGTGTGTGTGTGTATATGTTTTTATATCGAGAAGAAAATCGGGTATTATACATATATGTACCACCTCTGTAAATATAATATATAGATACCCACCTACTATTATTAGATATGACTTAAATTTATTACACTACCAAGACAAACCCTTCTCTACGAACGATATAATAGCAATAGTGCATACAAAGGTACTCAATTTGAATTTAAAATATTATACATATAACAGAATAAAAATTTGATTATAATTTTTGGTGCATGTTAGTTGACGCTCGCCCAGAAAGTAATCACCCGCCACTATTGTTTAGTTATGCTCGATCATTTATTTTTTTTTTTAATAGGTACGTATAAATTATATTTATTGCACTTATTTATTATGATATTTTAAGAGTATTGTTTGAAAAAACTCTGATACCTAAAAGTAGTATTGGAATGTATCATATATAATATTTAGTATACGCTCGTATAATTATTAGTTTATTAGTCTTTATCAATCGTCAGTGTAGTGTTCGACAAGTCGCGTATCATTATATTATAATTAATAATTAATTATATATAATATTATATATATTTTTTTTTTTATATTCTATATATATTTTTTTTAAGGAAAAAATAAGATCAACAAAATAAAAAGTTTTCGAAAATCCAATTCCATAAATGTTTGATTTAAAAAAAAATTTAATTATATGTCATCAAATTGTAATCATTCTATTGATTTTGTCCGGGAACACAGCATTTGGAACACTGCGTTGTTTTTGCATATTTTTTTTAATATTTCAAACTTGGGGTGTACATAGTAATAAATAAATTAATAATCTATATAATAAAAATGTTACATTAATTTAGTAATAAATAGGTTCTTATAGAGTATTAATACATTTGTTAAAAAAATTAATTGATGTGATTTGAATAGTAAAATAAAAATGTTTAGTTTAAATATTTGTAGAAAAAATAATAAATATATAATGTAACATTTCACTAAACATTATATTAAATGTTATATTTACAGGAAAATTTTCCTTCTTGTTTGATTTCAATTATTATTATATAAGATACCTACCTACACATGTTAACCTAACCTAACCTAACCTACCTACCTACCTACCTACCTACCTACCTAAATTATAATTATTATTATTTCAGATTTGTTTTGAACATAGATATGATGACTCATTTATAGACTAGGTTGACTTACTAAGCTTTTATAAATATTATAAATTTTGTGATAATGTGATATGTTGATATGTTACTAGAAAATAAGTATCAATAGATAGATGCTTTAAACATAAAGAAATGTGTTAGGTATTTGTTTTATATTAATATTAAAGAAATTTGAAATGGTTTTTATTTTATACTAATAGTACTCATAAAAGTTGTGCAATAACATTTTTCATTCGGATTTTAGTTGAAATATTTTTGTTTAAAACTTAAATTGTTCTTCGAAATCATGCAATCAGAGTTTAAATACGGTTTTATATGAAAAAATATACGTGTCCGAAATCGCCCATTTTATGGTTTGACTTCGGACAACTTTCAACTATAAAAAAAACATGTGAAGTCAGTTCGATATAATTGATATTACCTCTATTTAAATTCTAAATATGTCTAGATAATATATTTTTTTTTCGCAATTTTAAATTAAAAACATACACCTCTGTCCGAGAAAAAATACGAAAATACATCCGAAGTCACCTAATTCTTCGTAGTCTTATCTATCTTATCTGATAAGAAAGTTTTAAACCTAATTAAAAAAATTAGAACTTCTTCATCATGATGATATTTTATAAAACAAAAGCTAAAAATGTTGCTCTCATTAAATTTGGTAGCTAATAGGTATAAAATGTTGAACTTTAAATTTAATTGAAATAGTACAATTTAAATTTTGCAAAGCATAATTTCGTTTTACTACATATTAGATCGACAGAAACTATAAATTTGGTTGTGTGGATTCTGTAAATTTAATTTTAAACTGTTCATTACCTTTTTATTAAAACAATTATTCACATTTAATATAACACTTAAACGTGAAAATGTCTTTATTTCTGAAACCCTTAATGACCCCTCTATAGGACTCGCTCTTGAATCTACTCTTTCTCTCAACATTTTAAATATATAGCACAGATTTTATTGTTATGGATACATGGTAGGTAAAGAAAAATAATGCAATATACAATAGGATTATAAATTATGAAATGTGGACGTCAAACCAATTTAATTAGTTCTTACATTTTATTATTATTTTTTACATACTTTGACAAGTTATGATGATGATAATTTATCATCTACTAATCCTTAAATTAAATTTTATAAATTAAAGTAGACTTACATATTTTTTAATCTATACAATTACAATATGAAATTTAAAAAAATAATCTAATATATTTTATATAGAGCTTGAGATAGCTTAGGAAGGGCTAACCTCTCTCCCTCCTATTTACGTCTATGTATTTACTTGTGATTAATGATGCTCTGATTAACTAAGAGCGACTTTAAGTTTTTTTAAAAATGTTATTAAAATGTAATCAATTAGTTTTATTTTTTCATAATTCCGACAAAAATATGGTACTAAAGAGTAAAACATGAAATTTTCACCAGTATATATTTTAGAATCACAGAGATGCAAAAAAAATTGTTCAACATTTTCTCGTCACTTTTAAACTATTTATGGCAAATATTGATTTTTAAATATGTAATTAATTAAAATGATAATTTTAGATTTTAAGACCTAAAAATGTAATAAACTTTAGTCGTATATTACTATAATTGTATTTCAAAAACCATGAAAATCAGTAGTTACAAATGTTATTTAGAACCATTTTAAGTTTCAAATATGTTAAACGGGATTTATATATCCATTACGTACTGTTTTTTCATAATTCTGAAAATAATGGTTAAAATTCTATGTAAAAACTGAATATCCATTTTTAAAACGTGTTATTGGTTAATGCTTATGAATCGTAAGTTTAACTATTTAAGTTTAATTATAAGTTGATACAGTGGCGTATTTTCAACTTTTTTTTTCTGGGGGTGGGTCCAAAAAATATTGAAAACCAATAATTTATGTAACCATTATATATTTTATTATCTTTAGGGATAAAGGACTGTTGGTAAAGAAGAAGAGGGTTCCGTGGTCAGAGCACTAATATTATAATTAATATTTATTTAAAATATTTAATTTAAATTTTGAACTTTTCAAAAATTTAACATTAAATGAACTTATTTTTTATATTTTTAAAATAATTTTGTAAAATATTTTGTATTTCATGGAAAAATGGGATTTAGGACATTTCGGCGTGGCATTTTTTTTAATGCGATTTGTAATTTTAAAATAAAATATATATTACAAAAAATAATAATATATATAGGTAATGAAACAAATATCATAACAAGTATCGTTTTTATTAATTTTTTTCAAATTATACGTAATAATTATTATTTATTGTATTGGGTACAGTTGTATAATAACATTAAAGTATTTAAGTTCAAGTTTTGATAGGGTAAGTAAATAAAAAAACATAAATTATTATTATACAATTTCATACAAATATTATATTCCCTTACTATTTTATATAATATAAAATTTAGTTGGTGCGTTTCCACTTCACAATATGTACCTACTATAGATATCAATAAAACCCATTTTCGAGATTGACTAAAATATATTTGAATGACTAAGTCCCCCTTTTTTTTTTTCAGAACTTCCTATGCTATGTACCTAGTATTCCACTGCATGTACTTACCATCGACTACCTTTATCAACTTTAAATTATAACGCTATATAGTATATACTATAATGTATGTAGGTATGTGGTATACGTACCTACATACATATGTACACCTATATGTGTTACCATCAAATTCTATCAGAGTAAAATGGTATAACATTATTAAACATAAAATTACCTTTTTATAACACAATTGAGCATAATTTTCAGCATAACAATGGTCTAAGTAGAATAAAAGAAAACCAACACGATTAAGCATAAAATGTACTGCAATGTTGCTGTACTCATAGTCTATACAAACTATATCGTCGTAAATGTATTTCTCATGCTTTATTAATTAATTCAAATTCAAATTCCAAACAAAAATTTAAAAATATTTTTTATGAAATTTAATTTTTGAAATGTTTAAAATATACAGTTATATACAGTCAGTTTTATCTTATTATGTAGTCATGAGAGTAAACTCGATTAATATCAAATTTATTGATTATCAGTTATTACCACCACCTACTAAAAATGTTAGGTACCGAAAATGAATATATAAATAATAAAAGAATATACCTATATTATATAGCAGCGGTACCCAAATTGTGCGGAGGGTTTCACTTAGCAGGCGCGGAGTTTTTTTTCACGATTACATAATGAAGAATAAAAGTTAATTGATATTTCAACTGATTCTAATAATTTCTTGATAATTAATCCAAAAATTTTAATTTACACAATATACATATTATACATACTCTACTATATTGATGTGATCAATATTCCAAAACTTTTTGACCACTTTTCAAAAATATGTAAAAATAACTTAATTTAATATTCTTTATATAGATATGTATTCATTTTTTTAGGGGGGGGGGTAGAAAGAGTTGAGTAAAATTTTTCGAATAAATTTATTTTTAATATGAAATACAATCTATTTGGTACTTTAATGATGTGATTTTTATTCCCAGTAATTTTTTGAAAACGTAGAGGAAAACTACCGAAATTGAACAAAAATGCTTATAAACCTGCAGAAGATAATATTATGCCAAATTCGCCTCATAACTGTTTTTCTAATACAATGGTTTATCTTCTCTTTGAAATTTAAAATAATAATAAACTTTCCTGTCTACGGAATATTTGACACCATCTGTATTTGAACGACTATTTTTTACTTTTAATAATGTAAGGCATGATAAATATTTTTCATTTATAGGGAGACGTGAACCAAAAAAGTTTGGAAACCGCAGATAAATAGTATATAGTATATATAATACCTACTATATTTATATATATATATTGTTATAAATCCTACTATTTTGGCCGTATCCATTTTTCTCCAAAAAAAGGTCTATTCCATTCTCTTCCACTGATTATATACGTTTCTCATAATAGTCTATTTTCCTCTAAAATATTTGGAAATACTGATAAGTATTTATAATTAATTTATTAGGTACCTACCTATTGATTTATATTACTTATATTATATTATATAATTATTATTAATCGAATGAAAAAGAAGAAATAAATAAAAACCAATTAATTATTATTTATTATCGTTATATTTTTATTTTTCCTAAATAATTTATCATAAATCCAATATTCTTACTTCAAAATGCAAAATTGATAAGTAATAAATATACTTAAGTTTAAATAATATTAAAACAAATTTAACTTAATTTTTTTTTAATTGTCATTATTATATATTTTGTTTTTTTAACAGTATCGATGTAAAAAACTAATGAGTATAGTGTACCTGTATTACCTATTATTTTATTTTTATATAAAATAAATAAAAAAATACACTTTTTAGAGGAAAATAAATAATATAGGAAAATAATATTTTATTTGTGAAAGAAAAAGGAATTTTTTGTTTTTTATGGGAAATAGACAGTGGAGAAAAATTTAAACTGATTTTTAGAGGTAAATGGTCCTGCCCACTATTTTATACATACATATTTCTTTTAAATCATATTTCGAAAATAACATAACTTTTATAAGCTGAACAAGTGGTTTCCAAAACATGGGCCACAGGCAGCATTGTACTTAGCCGTGGACGCCAGTCGAGGGTTTAAGCTAGTGGTTGGCAGCCTGCGATTCTTAAGGATATACATTAATATTGAGATTTTTCTATTATATATAAACGTCTATATTTTTAGTTAAAATATGGTGAGAATATTATTATTATTATTATAATTATTATCGCACAATTGTATTGAATGTAATTTAATACACCAAAATTGAAGGTGAAATCTAATGGACCAGAAATCCCTTTAAAGAAGACAACCTAAAAAATTTTAAATATCATCAAGTGATAATAGACTCGTTGATTAAACTATCATGTGTCCAAACTCGTTTTTTAAAACCACACTATTGGTCTCGTTATTGAAAAATGTTTGGCAAGACGTCTTATATAATAGTACTTTCCAGCAATTACCAAATTCGCACAGAAATACTTAATGGGCTCTTCGACCATCTATCTATGTCTTAGCCTTTTTATTCTTAATTTTTTGAAAAAGAAATAAGGAATAAGTGCTGAGTGTGATTTGAAGCTAAAACTATCCAGTTTTAATCCAGATACCAACTCTCTTGTGAGTGAAAAACTTTATCAAAAATACCACTGAGGTTTTTAACCACTTGTTTTTTAGTTTTCTTACAGTTGTGACAGTTAAGTAAATACAATAAAGTTCTTTTCTTCATAAAAAATATATTTTTCTAATTTTTCTTGTACAATATGTTTTCCTAATTATAGACATAATATTGTATTATTGTACAATTATGCACATTGTATTTATATATACAGTGGCGTAGTGAAGAGGTTTTTGAGATTTCATATCCTCTGGGTATTTTGGTGTTATGTACATTTAATTATAGTTACATCTTGAATTTTAAATTATAACAAAAAATTATTTTCCCAACAATAATCATCGTACAGACCATTTTAATATTTGGGTGTAGGGTGACTCAAAATTTGTTTGGCCTTATAATGGTATCATAGATAAAAAAAAGTTCACCACCACTGTATATATATATATATATATTATATATATCTAAAATTCTTCATACGTAGGTATATAGATGTTTATATTTTTTACCTGCATATTTAGTTAATGAGCCTCAAAGGTTTTTTTCAAAATTGGTGGTCCGCACAACTAAAAAGGTTTGGAACCGCTGAACTAGACGATTAAACACATGCAAATGGACCCCCATAAGATAGTGGAACCAAGACAAGAAATAAGAATAAACCTGTCATCTATACATAGATTAATAAATTTTGATATTATCGAGAGACCCCCAACCGTTCGAGCCAAAATAGGGGAAGAGTGAACAAAGCGATACAAACGGACCACATGTTTATTAACTAGGATATTACAATTAATGTACTATAAATAAGAAAACCAACTATAAGTTGTAATAAATATCGGGTGAACATTTGTTAGAAAAATCTAAGACAACGTGAAATAGAGTAAGGATTTAACATAACCGGGTGACTTCCAAAAGTAGACATCCGATAACCAAATAGAAAAATAAGTCAATAAACGACTATATGTTAAGCAAATGAAATTGTTTTATACTTAAAATAAATACTTTTAAACAACGTACCACAATGTAAAGTGGTCATAGGGGTCAACCCTATATAACCAGACCAACGAACACCGATATTTCAGACGACCTGGATCAATCAGCTACTACGCATCTACGACACCGGTGATTTTCACTTTTTATTAAATGTCAATAACGTCTTTGCGGTACGCACTTGGTTGAATATTCTATTTAACTTAACCAAATATTACAAATGAATTGGACTTATATATTAATAGTTTTCACAATTTTTATAAAAAATAAAATGAAAAATTTTTATGTCACGAAAAATCATTAAATAATAAAAATTTATATTTCATAACAATGTGATAGTATTTGCATATTAGTGAAAATAGTAATTATGAACTATATTATGTGTGGTAATAAATGAGTTTATGTGTTTATGACTCATCACGTGAGTTCTGTAACGATATTAGTGTCTAACGTTTTTATCAGTGAAATATAATATTATTCTATTATTAATTACTTTATTATTATATGGTACAAAATTATATATAACCGTAAAAAGTAGTAATTAAATCTTTTTTTAAGCGAAGAGCGAAGGGTCAGTGGTGAATCTAATGGTTATTTAATCAAGAAATACCGACGGCACCCCTAGCTATAAATGTTCTGAGGTCCCCTCTATACCAGTACCTATATCATATTAATTAATTATTTTCCTCAAAAAATAAATATATTTAATATTGCAATTTGCAGTGCAATGGCGAGCTAATCGTCTGATTCAATTGTTAATAAATTATAATTAATATATATTACCTATAGGAAAATGTGATGTTGAAATAAGTGCAATATTTAGGATTTAGGTATTATTAAAAAAATAGGTATATTATTTTTCCTTCACATCGAACGCTGCACCACGAACGAATAGCGTATAGGTATATTTTATACAATAATATAATTTAATTACAATAAAAATATTATCATCGACTCACGATACTTAAATATAACACAGATTGCTTATCTTATAGCTATGCAAGTTTTTATTATTTTATATTAATAATTATTATTATTAATTTGAATGGAACAAAATAATATTATACACTATTGTAATAGAACATTGGAACTTTCAGGACATTGTTGGTTTACTGGATCTTTATTTTTTTTTGTACACGTATTTATTGATGAAAAAACATTATATTATTTGATATATTTCTAAGCTTCTAGTTTACCGGACCATACGATTTTTAGAAATGTTTGAAATCTATATATTTAATTTTCAGCACTGAAAACGTTAGTGTAATCAGAATTTGGAGGTCGAAATTAGTTGAGAAGTTATGGCGATTTAAAGTTTGACGATTTTACATTATTTTCTTATATTTTTTATAGCGAATCGAGGGATATTTTCAATTTAATTTTTGACATGAGTGATCGTAGCGTTAAAAAAAGCGAGTGTGGCGGGTCCAGCCATAGCTATATTTCCCTAAAATACCTACTTTAGTTATAAGTTATTACTTGCAGTCAGAGACTGGAACCTTAATGATTTTATAGGTTCTTTTTCCTATTTGGTTCTTTAAAAAAATATTATTTCGGTTCCGGTTTCGGTTCTAGTTCTTGAAAATTATGAATTTTGGTTTCGGTTAATAACGGTACAAACTGGTTCTTCAATTATCTAAGTTTAGATTAAAATTTAAAATTATAAACCGCGAAGTGATTATGGACTTAAAAATTTGGTTAGCCAACTCCAGTCGACAGTTGTGTTTATTTACAAGTTCTAGTTTAAGGATAAATTAAATATGAAATGTAGATTCCAATATCGGTTCCGGTTCAAAATACTCCCAGAAACTGGTTCCAGAACCGGTTCTTTTAGATTTGGTTCCAGTTCCTGCTTGAAGTAATGGAGCATAAATAAAATACATGGGAGACTCAACTTTTATATAAATATTGATTATTTATAAAAATGTAAATCTAGCTACTTCAAATTATGGTATTTAATCAATGGTGGTTTCTAATTAACTTTCCTAAATAATAAATAATTAATTATATTTTGTTCAACACAACTTCGTAAGTAATTTATTCAAACTACTAAATAAATGTAGATATTTGATAGTTTCTTATAAATTACGTACCTATATTAGATATGTATAAAAATTACACAATTTTAGATTTGATCTGTATAGTAAAAATAAAACGTTTAAGTTTACCTAATAATACCTAATATTAAACACGTGTGCACCGTACACCAGTAGCTTAAGAAGAGGTATTATAGCCACACCCTGATAAATGGTCCGTAAAAACAACATTTCGTATTTAAAGTATTGTATCGAATTTTTATATTAATAAAAAGCTGACAATATTTACTAAATTTTAACTAAGTTATTTTCGTTTTATGTTAATATTATATTATTCATAGGCAATTAAAAGTTGTAAAATGTTGACTTTTTAAAGGATTAACCATTACAAATATAAAATATTTACAAAAAAAATCAAGAGACAAAATTTAGAAAATGTTATCTTCTTTTATTTGGTCCAAATATTAATGATCTACGATCATTATGAAAGCCATACCTGTGTAGCATTTTAACTTTACGGTGTATGAATGCGTTTTATATATACACACGTAAAGTATTTTCGGTTCCTTTTCAGTACTAAAACCGCCGCTACCCTCTGAACGTATACCATATTATCATCCATCTATTAGAATCGTTATCAAAAGTTATTATTTATGTCACACGCATAATATATCATTTATAATGAAAATATAATGAAATATTCGAAATTTTCTTTATTTAATATTTACACGACGAGCACAATCTCTACTATATAAAGTCTACTATATTTTTGTACTATTGGCATTGGCAGAAATCGTAGAGGAGGGAATTGAGGGGGTATAGCCACTTTAAAAGTTTGGCAAACTCTCTCAAAAATGGTTTGAAAAATTATTATATTTAAATGTATTTATACAGATACTTTAGAGACGTAAAAACATTTCGTTTAGTAAAAAAAGCGTCTGATTTTCACAAACCCATACCTATTTTTGTTTTAACTTATCGATTAAACATGAAAATTTTAATGAATCTGTTTATATTGAAAACACACCGACTCCGAATCAGAAAATAATTTTGGACCCATTATCAATGTGACAAACCGTACTGATTTAGGGGACCTAAATTCAGGACCTATCCAATCTGTGTTAAACGTAGGTAGCTATAATAAAAAAATAAATAAGAATATAAGAATGACAAAATGATTTATCAATAAAACTATATTTTCAATATTATGTGAGAAAATTAAATTAAACGCCTCCCCATATAAAACCTATTTAGGAAGCGAAAAATCTAATGAAAAATAAACAGGTAGCAGAGATATATTTATAATATTATGTAGGTATTTGCCTAACAAAAAAGCACGTGGCTATTTTACTTTTTAGATTTTGATAAGTTTCAAATATTCAATGATTTTTTCTAATCTATAATATATAATTTATTTATTTTTTATGTTAATAAGTTATGATTTGATTTATTAGTAATTATTTTTATTACAAGTCTGTCATGAACGGTGATGTTAAGATATTGTACTTAATGTATTATTATATTTTCGTTTAATAATACTTTAGCGTCTACGATACTGTAATACGAATCGTTATTAATTTTGTCTCAAATTTACAAAAATTAAGACAACAATTTTAAGTTACGATTTATTAATTTATTCTAATAGAAAAAATGCATAGTTGTAAATTGTGCATAAATAATGGTTTTTATATAATTAATGATTATAAGTTCGATTATCAAATATTAAAAACTGATATTATTAGATTGAAGTGTATAAATAAAAACTGTATAAGCTACATAAAATTAGATGTTCATCAAAATCGGATAACTGATGCTACTTCACATATTCCTAACCATTTTAGTATCTATTCAAAATAACCGATTTTATGATTATCGATTTTTGGGACGCAACTAGGTTATAAAAAAAGACGCATGTAGGTTATGACCTGTTTTTGAATATTTTGATCCGGGCGCAACATATTTATTAAATAAAATCTGGAGCGCATCAAGTAGTATAAACCGATAAAAACATATTTATTTTAATTTTTCATAGCAAAAACCCGGGTTTCTCGTATACATAAGTTGCATAACCCATATCGCAATGTATAATAATTAATGGTCCCTAACATTATCTATGGGCTAGAAGTTTATTATGAGGGTGTCATATCCCCTGCATGGTTTTTTTTAGATATTGAACGGAGCGAAGAAGCTAGTGGTTTTACAATGATATTTTTTTTCCTGTGTACAACTTTTCAACCAAAAGTCAAGAACCTATCTGTACATGTAACCCTATTTTCCTGTAGAAAATTTTTATCTAGTTTCTAAAGGTCATTTTTTCATTTTTTAGCATTTTCGATAAACGTGGTAGGATAAACTATCGAAAAATGATGTAAAAACGGCCAAAATACGATTTCGTTCTTCTTCGTGTTCTTCTGTAGGACAGCAGTGTCATTCCTTGTTTTAACCAAAAGTTAATAAATTTGAGAACCTCGTAATTTGGTTCCCTAAAAATGTCGATCCTCTCGCATTTTGCGTTTGTCATTCTACACTGTATTAAGTGTTGGTCGTCTTGCACCTCTCCTCTTCGCATTCTACGGTCTCTCCTATTTTCCACCGCACAAGGTTTTTCTTTGTTCAGCCTTCAACTTTCTTTATCAACCTGGAGACGATTTAAACATAGCAACTGACGATTTCTTTTTAAGGCTATAACTTTATTAAGCATAACATTTTGTTTATTATATAATTGGGTATAAAAAATACTGCATGATGTAGTATTAATTTTATTAATTATTGGCTATTAAGGCTCACAATGTGCCTGACAGTCAATATCTGCCCGCAGTCACAATGAGGTGAGTCCTTTATTTTCCATTTTCGAAGAAGATATTTACATTTGCTCTGTTCCATACGTATTCGTACGGGGGTGTATGCCGTACCTTCTCGTTGGTCCCCCTGCCTAGTAGTGTTGTTAATACCTGAGAACTTGAATGCCTGTGCCTGAAGATATTACAAGTACGTTAACAACACGAAGCCTAACAGCACAAACCAGGCCAAAAGTATTAGGAAGTATAGGTATACAATGGCTGACAAAGTTCTTTAATAATATACTACTAGAAGGAAAAATTCCAGAAGCTTGGAGGAAGAGTTGTGTAGTACCAATATTCAAGGATAAAGGAGATGTACAGGATTGTGGAAATTATAGAGGGATAAAACTTATGAGCCACAGTATGAAGATTTG
>JAIPRL010004170.1:0-40520 GCA_025469235.1 Pemphigus obesinymphae
ATTATTATTATTATTATTATTATTATTATTATTGAAACCAAAATATTAGCATTAAATAATATGTTTCTAATGATGTTAAAAACTATTAAAAATCGTAAAATTAAATTAAAAACACATTCGCTTATTTAACAATTTTTAAATCACAATATGGTTATATCTGCATCCCAATTATATGCAGCATTACTCCATTAAAAAGTGTCTGTTGGAAATTGATTGCCATAAGTATTTGAAAAGGGTATACCTGTCCGATAAATACATGTCATAATTTTATTAATACAACTTGAAACTTCACTAGGTATACAAATAAATTATTATGCAACAATTCCTTTCCATCCTATATACAGAATGTCCCTGGAAGATGACACATGCAATAACTTTTATTCAGTTGTATAAATTTAAATCGTTTTTTGAATAATTACTAGAAATGTGCGGTACAATTCTTATATTTTATATTTTTTTTTATAGCTAAAAATAACAAATTAAATTTTAATCCAAGACAGCCATTTTATAAATTCTCTTCTCTCTTCCTTAGCTTAACGGTCCATGTAGGACCTGAGCTGCCACAAGCAATCCTCTCCAACTTTCCCTGTCCAATGCCAGGTCAACTATTTTTATTATTACTATATTATATACTATATACATATATATAGCATATATATACTATATATATTACTATTATTACTATTTAAAATTAATTTTATAAATTAGTTTTAAAAAAAAATGTTGGCATTAGAAATGTTTATTAATATTAAGTCGTCGATTTTCTACAGTTTTTTTAAGTTTATTGAAATTCAATTATTTCCATTAATGATAAATAGCCGCTTTGTACTAAATAACATAAATTAATTTTTGAAAAAAAAAAAAATATATATCATTCTTAGTATCATAATATTTTATCAATTAAATCATATAATAAATTTTTAGCTATTTTTCATTTTTTATATCACTGTAATGTTGATTAGCAAGATATAAATTTGAATTTTAACAAAAATTAGTAATTGTTTAAAAATAATGGTGTATCCTAATTAATAGTTTTATACATTAAACATTTATTTATAAAATAGGTATCTTGAATAATAAAAATTTTTATTTCTATTTTTAGTTGTAAAAACAATAAAAATCTAAAATATAAGAATTATAGCACAGAGTTCTAGTAATTATTACAAAAAAAATAAATAAAATAAAAACATACAACAGTACAAAGTTATTGCATTTGTCAGATCTTCGTTAAACACCTTGTATACTTAAGACTGCGATTTGAAACAATTTATTATTGCCTATAGGTATCTAGCTACCTATATACTATACGAATATAGTAATATAAGTATATTTAAAAATGGTTCATTTATACATGATTAATTTCAATATTAATACTATCTGATTCTGCAGTAATTATTTATTTCCTATTTAAAATAATAAATTTAATATATTTCAAATCGCTTATAATTCAGAAATAATTATTTTTTTATTTAAATAATAAATTACTAAAATCTGAATTGCACATCTTTCATTTATTGTATAACATTTTTAAATTATGAATTTATTTTGTTTATTTTTATTTTTATTTTTTTTTTTTGCATATAATTTGGATGTATTGCAGATTACTAAAAGTTCGGTATCAGTACAGTTCAATATCACAGCTACCTATATATAAATCGATTGTTGTGTGAACTATGCAGTATGTATGTATAAATAAAATATATTATATTTATGCATTACTAAACTAAAAAAAATATATTATAATAATAATTGCTAATTGTTGTTGTTCTTCTATGGTTTCAATCCGTAGATTGGTTTGCAGCCATCTTCCATTCTTCTCTATTATCCGCTTTCCTTTTCATTTCTAAATATGAGTCACATCATTGGTCCTTTATTATCTGTTGAATGTACTCTAATTTTGGTTTTCCCCTATGGTTTTCTCCTTCTATTCTTCCTTCTATAATCAGTTTTAACAATCCTTCGTATCTTATTATATGGCCTATCCATTCGTTTCGTCTTCTAACTATATTTTTCCATAGTAACTTTCCTTCTGATATTCGTTCCAGTACTTCTATATTAGTTACTCTGTCCATCCAACTTTTCCTTAACATTCTCCTATAACACCACATTTCAAAGGCCTCAAGCCTTCTTCGTTCTTCCGTTGTTATTGTCCAGGGTTCACTCCCATTAGGGCAGTGATCCATTCATATTTACTAATTAAGTAAGTAAAACTATAATTATTATTCATATATGTAGTTATTACTTATTATAATTACCTATTAGATTACATATTATAATAAAAAATTGTTTTGAATTTTCCCGTAACTTTATTACATAATAATTACAATTTAGTAATTCAATTCATTAATTAGTTTTTATTACCTATCTATCTAATAGTTAATTTAATAGATTATATATTTAGGTATTTGGTTGTTAATTAATATTATTATTCATAATAAGACCACAATCGACAATTATTGACAATTAAATAACATTTGAACACTGCAGCCGTATAAATCTTTGGGTAAAATACTTTTGAAAAATATTACAAAATAATAAATATTATACTGGAATATTACCTATTCATTAAATATTCTTAATAATACACGAGTATTCTGAATATTAAAAATTATATAAATGAATCGAATACAATAATATACATACATTATGAGGTCCTTGTAGTGTGCGCCTTGGGCTGTTATGATTTTTTTTACATATTGGCATATTACTATATAAATGTTATACAATTTTGATTTTGAAATAGTAACTTTTACTTCATATTATAATGATGTCTATATATATGTATGTGTTTAATATATACCATTTCAAAAAAAAAGATGATAATACTTATATATTTTATATTTTATTCAAATTTCTATACATGTTTTGGATGTGTTCGTCGTTTGATAATTAAAAAATAAATGTAATAATTATTTATGTTTTTTTTTTCAATTTCAATGAACAAATACTTAAAATAATGCTGCAAAAAAATATTCATAAGACTACAATAATAAATATTTTAAAAAGTATATAGAATTTTAAAATATTATCCGTCATATATGTATATGATGTGCCTGGTACCTATACGAATCGTAATATATGTATGTATATATCTACCTATACTCGGTTAGGCACAAAACTCTTCGAATCAATATATATATATTATTCTATAAATACCTACGTTAATTCTTGGTTTTTATAATATCGAAACGAAGATTCGTAATGTTTTTGAACGTTCAATAAATACTATTTAGACAAATACATGATTTCTTATCTTTTATTTATGGAGTTATATTAAAAACTTCCTTATGGATTTATATAGGGTCTAGTGGATTTACCTCCACTCCCCAGATCCAAAAATCATATTTTTTATACTTATATTATATACTTACTCGTATAATACAATCATTTACATAGTTTGTCCATTTGTAATAATTATGAAAATCAATTTAATGAAACTAATTCTTTTTCAATGTCGCAATTTTAACCCGAATGATATCAACAATATTACGTATAAATATGATTTTAGTTTTTGATAAACGCGATCGAACTGCAGTAACTCGATTACCTTAGTATTTTTGTAATTAATGTGTTTAATTTTAACAAACTTCTTGCAATATTTATTTTTATTACATGATTATTAATAAATTATTATTCGCATGGGTAGAAGAAATATAAGACGCATGGAAAATCTTTGAATAATATCAATTTAAATTGTATAATTTATTTGAATCTGAGAACTATTGAATCTTAATTAATTTAAACCGAAATTTAAAAAAAAAATGGGAACCGATATTATCTGGAATTAACAAACGATGAATTTAGAAATGATAAGCTTGGAACATATATATCTCAACCGAGTGACCACGGATTGAAATGATATTTTAGGGGGTAGTAGGGTATATCAAAATACACCTTGTGGAAAATTTTCAAAATATTAAGCCTTTAAGTGAACGCATACGCAATATAAATATCAATTTAGTTTACGTATAAATACGCATTTACGTATTCAATTTCTAGAATATTATTATTCATTAACTCCCATTAAATTATATCATTGTAGAGAAGAGGATCATTTTTTTCCAGAAGATTTAAAACTCTTTACTATTAATAATAATTTTTTTTCCCCGAAAATTCCGATCCCAAGTTATATTCTTTCCAGATTAATTTTATCCAGATAATATTACAATTCCAATTTATGACAATTCCAAATTTATCCATTCAAGAATCAAAGGTTATCGATTCAAGATTTAAAAATTCCTCGTTAAATTGTTTCAAAAATAAGTAGATTTGATAATTGTATGTTCAAATAAAGTAGTTTCAAATATTTATAATTCAAAAAATTCATGGCACTCCGAAATATACAACCAACACAATAACACATACCTATACGTTAAATTGCCAGTTTATTATTTTTCTGGATTCTCCATACACAGATTTTTGAAATATTCTAAATTCTACACCTACAGAATATAGGGAATATTTGTTACATCTATAAATTACAAAAATATAACAACTTTTGAACATGTCATTCAAGTCTCGAGAGCAGCTAATTAAAAATAACAATAACAATAAATAGATAGAGTGATATAAATATATTTTGTGCTTAGCCGTTTTGTTATACATTTTACTTTGTTGGTACCTATAGTTAATCTAATTTTTTTCTAAAAAAAAAATAATAAATAGGTATAATAAGAATTCTAAGGACATTACGTGCTATATTTTTAATCTAATTGATGGGATTTTGAAATGTTTTTAGTAGGTACCTATTTCTTATATATACGTTATATTATTATGATAATTTAAACATTATAGATATTGAGTTTTTTTGAGTTGTTTTATTTGTGTTTAAATGTATATATTGAATTGAAACGTTTCTTAATTATTGTGTTATACAATATTTATCGTTTTTCATTTTTTATGTTTGAGATTCTATATTATATAGTGTTCTACTAACATCACTATTTTATTTTTATTTTCCGTTTTTTCTCCGCTTATTGTTTTATAATGAGTTTTATTTTTTAATTTTAACTGTTCGTTTATATTGTAATGATTTGATTAATAATAATTTAATATTGCCATTTATTGTTTTCCGTTGTATATTTAATACAATCAATCGTTTATTTGACACATTTTATATTATAATCAAACGTTTTTACACCCACAAAAAAATACATCACTTGTAAAACCATTCGATCCGTTAAGAAATTTAAAAAAATTTAGGATTTGACCCCGCATCCTCCCATAAAAACACCACTGACAATAATTGATAAATGTATAATAAAATAAAATGATCTTTTATTATTATCAATAAGTTTGCCGAATTATTTTGTCAGAAAGCTAACCTCTTCAGTCTTCATCCTATATAGTACCATGTGGAGGAGAGCATATAATATGACCCCCGTCGTCAAACCCTCTTTTAGCTTTAGCTGTGTTCGACCTTCCTAATACATCGGTCTCGAATAGTCGTTTATGACTGTCGTTATATAGTTTTATAGTAAACATTGAATTTTCACCCAAAATAATACTCCCTAAGTAACTATTTTAAAACAAAATTTTCTGACAGATACCATAATTTAGATACATAATTTATTAAAAAGATGACTCACCCCCCCCCCCATTTTTAAGGAGTTCTATATAGGTAATTTAAATAAAAATGAAAATCTAACAATTATAAAACGTTTAAATAGGTATATATAAAAATTAAATAATAATATACGCAGTCCCATGTCACTAAAATTTTCATGTAAATACCTATTTATAAAATTGTATTGAAAAAGAATATTACTTTCGGATTAATATGTTTATCTTTATCTTTAATAAATCTTAAGAATAAAAAAAGATAAATAAAACATTATCTAGTGTCCCACGTAGGACATAGCTAATTTTCGATACCTATATGATTGGTTTTATAGTTTTATACATTTTAAATTATTAAAAATAAATGTTTAAATTTAGAAAAATCAATAAATCATTAAAAAATTAATGTAACGTTATGTATATGTATATTAAATTATAAAATGTATATTTAACTACTAAAAATAATTGTTAAACATTTGTAGCTGCAACGTCCTCTTAACATAATCAACGAAAGAGCGTATAGTAACTATAGTATACAATATATACATACTAATTTTATACAAAAATTTTATTTTAGGAAACTTGTGCGTCCTCACTCCTGATCGTCTTCATTGAGATACTTTTAAGGCTAAAAATGGTATATATAATAGTATAGTATACCATTGATTATATATTATATATAGTAATATAATAGTAAAATAGTAGTATCTATATACAATGAAATGGTAATACATATACTATATTATAGTATAAAGACCGGTCAAACTAAAATTAGTTCGTCTAATATTTACGAAAGCAAGCCGAATCGAACCATTAAAATACTTCAACTCGAAAATTACCTTTTTTTTTATAAAAACAAATAAATTTTATTTAAATTATAATAAAAAAAAAATATTAGATTCATATAAAATTATTAGAGCAAAATGGGAGAATACTGGTTAATGAGTAATACTAGTCACTCTAAATTTCTACAAAACTGTTATACATTAAGACACTATATTAAGACTTTATGATTTGATAAAACAATTTTATTATAAATTATTATAATCTAAAACTTGACATACAGTTATAATTATATTGTTTTTTTTTTTTTTAGCTAAAATCCATTATAAACTCTTTGTCATCAACCACTAAAAGAAAGCGTATAGATTTCAATAACATTTTAGAAGATGATTTTACGTGATATTTTTATTAGTTTTAATGAAATTAGAAAATACACAATTAATGCATTCAAAATTACAATACATCTTCTTCCTCTCCTTCGCCTTCATTTGTAAGTATTTTTAAGGTCATTTTTGAAATTTGTAAGTTGACCCCCACTCTTCCAGTGCGTTTCCAAAAATTACATCCAACCCCCCCCCTTTATCGTCCGCGAACCGGGCCAATTGTAAGTTATAGAGATTCATTTGTAAGTATTTTTAAGTTCATTTTTGGAATTTGTAAGTTGACCCCCACACTTTCAGCGACATGGGAATGCCAACTTCACACACCTAGGATGATGTCACTGCGCAGGTCATGATAACATTACAGAATATAGTAAGCTGGTACTCTGTATTTACAGCACATTTTCAAATTCTGATAAAATTATGTTATAGTTATATTATATTTTGATTGGTCGGATACCACGTTCAAAACGTATTTAGTCGATAAAAAAAAGTTGGCGAGTTTATTTATTTTTTCTTTTTTTGCTTATTTACGTTTCGAATATATAGTACGTATTATCTTTCACATTTCACCATAAATATTTTTTTGGAATAGCCCTGTTTGTAATACCTACATAGTTTTAATCTAATGAATATTGGGATATTGGAATAATTGGACTAGTGAAAACTTACCTCACTCTAAAAAAAATTTAAATCACGCCCCTGGCACAAACTCTGGAAATGTTGTAAAATTAAACCAACATTTTTCACTCCCTTTGAACTCGAAAATCAGGATATACTCAGATTTTCGAACGGAAATTCTCTCAAGAACTCACTATAACACCTACATGAGCTATTAACCGTTATACTTGCATCTTATACTTGATTTTTTTAGATTTCGAGCGGAACGTGGATTCTATAGTGGTTTTACAATGTTTATTTATTTTTCTGAAAAGAATATAGTTCGACCAGGAGACTTGATCCAATCGTTACGTAACTTACGTAGGAAATTTGATTAGTATTGTACGTTGATGAAATCATTTTTCGATTTCACCATTAGTTTTTTATGGAATGCGTAAGAAAAAACTACCGAAAATGATGTAAAATCGATAAAAACAGTATTCCGCCCAAATTGTTATCTGTTCGTAATAATTCCGAAAATAATGATTCTTATATTTTGACATTTTCACAGAGTATAACGTATTTTACGATTACGTGCAAGTAAATTTTCTGACATTCCATACACAGAGCTTCGTTCAAAATCATATTTTATCATTGCTTTCAAATGTTATAAATCCACCACCAGTATCCTACTCGGCGATCGAAGTGCTTACGTCCTATATAAGTACTAACCGAATATAAATTTAAAATTTAAATTCAAGACGGAAATTAGTCCAAGGATCCAAGTCCAATACAAAGGAAAACGTATTAAAAAGTAATAGGAATTATTTTCTCTCGTCTTATATAATTATTATAGGCTTAATTTGTCCGAGACTCCTCTCCAAGTCGCCCATGCTATTATTTATTTATTTTTTATTTTGCCACACTAAAGCCCAGCAGCGACGTCGCCGAAAAGCTAACGTTCTCCGGCGATAACGCCCACTGCCAGATAATATAATGACAACCGGTTTTTCGCCGGGACTCGAACGCGGCCCGCGTCGAGACCTTCGACGTCGACAACCCCCCGCTGTATTAGCCGTGCGGTACTCGGCCGCCACCGACTTTCCGCCGACACCGTTGCTGCGTGTAGCTCGCTAGCTGTACGGCGTGGGCGTGATGAGGTGCCCTTGGGGCAGAGGGTACGTGGAGAGTCGGACCCTTTGTACCCGCCGCCGCCGCCCGGGTGCACCTGCCTCCGTGTGCGTGCGTGGGTGCGTGCGTGTGTGCGTGCACATACAGGCGCCAAGTCTCCCGTCGCCACTCGCCGCTGCTGCCGTACGTGGGGGGGGGGGGCCCCGACCGTGAACATCGCCGGCGGTGCGCGTACCGGCGCTGCGGTGGGGGTAACGACAGCCGCGTGTGTCGCCGTGACGTCACGGCCGCCGGACCCGTACCCTAGAGGGGGTTGCCGGCGGCTGCGGCGGCGTACCGTACGCCGTACGGTGGTGAATTTCAGTAACGTTCCCGACGTGTGCGAAACGTGTCACGTGGCTGTTCGTACCGCTACTGTACCGTGCCAAGTCCGACAGCCACTAAAATTATTGCGTACCAATTTATTTTCACATTTTTCCCGTCGACCACCACGACATAAGGAAGATATCCCGCAAACAAAGGTATGGCATTACTGCGATTTACATTAATTTATTAACAATTATTTTATTTTTATTTTCATGTGTCAATCAGTGGCGCATTTTATGTTTACTTTTATTTTATTTCATTTTTTCGTTTCATTCAATCCAACGATGTGTATAGGTACATAAAAAAAAAAAACGCGTCGTTGTACGTATGATAATTTGTGTACGGTATAGTAATCATAACAATACTGTTATTCTCAGTGCTCGAATTGGCAAAATAAAAGTGGGAGGATTCTATTTATTTTTAAAAAAACAGCGTCCTAGTCACTTTTTATAACTTGTTGCAGCACCTTCATAAAACTATATTTTAATTTTAAAATAGATCTTACATTACATTCAATAAATAATCAATTGGAAAAAAGTACATTTGTTAAGTTTAAATATTATGGTAAGAACCTATGTTGTTTTTCATCTTTTAATTTAGTTCTCTTTCGACAATAAGTTTCTTTTGCGTGGTTCTCAACTAAAATTCGTAAATGTACGCAAACATTTTTGAAAAATTAGTTTATTGTACCACTCTGTCCTCCTTCAATTCGAGTGAGAAAATATCCGGAGTAGGCTACTGGATATTTTTAACTTTTCATCGGTTCGCATCGGCTACTACAGGTGAACCGGGCCGGGGCAGCACGTGTGTGTCTTATCACACATTATGTTATTTACCTTCAAACGCGTACACACACACACACACACACACTTCTCTCGCGTACTATAGATTATCGTATGTCGGCGGTGGTGATTGTCCTAGGATCCGACGTACGTGCCAAAGGACCGGTCCCCCCAAAACTGGTTTATATTTGTATAATATCGTGTGTGTGTGTTTTCCCCCCCGTCATCCGTGGCGACGGGAAGCCCAGACTATAATTTCACATTTTAATATACGTATCCTACGTGATAATATAGGAATATACACGATAATATTAATATAATATATTATACGAGATGGTTTTTGAGATGTTCCACGGGTTTATTACTAAATATTATCATGTCGCGAGAGCCTGGACGAAGGTCGTTTGGCTGTTGCACAACTTTGTTTTCAACGAAGCGACGGTGGAGAATCGGCATGTTAAGTTTTTTACCTCCTCGACGACCGTACGACTGCACACACCTACACGTATAATGTTAATTATCGTATGTCACTATTATACAATGTAACGAACTGCGTTTGATGTTTGAACCGAACCAAACTCTGGATTCTGTGAATGTTCGGCGGTTCAATCATTAATTTTCGTATCGAACAGCCCGATAGTGCGGAGAGTTAGGTAAGAAAATCGAATGGTTCGTTACATCACCGTCATTATATTTGGTCCAAGTGTACGATTTGCCAAGAATGTGCGTCTCGTTCGGTACACGTAGTCCTTCTCGTCCTGTATTCGGGACTGCCACGCCGTAGTGGTATATATTATTATATATCATATGACGCCGAAGGGGAAAGTGCGAGAGACATGTCGACTTTGTCGTCGGCCTTACGCGGATTTTATTGTTTTTACCTCAAAAACCTATATTCCTGTTTTACCAATATTTCTACATTCGTTACGCAAACACGTTACTTCAATAGTACGGTTTTAGGGGGCGTTCAAGTATTATTACGTCAGCACATTTTTGGGCTTATTATACCCCCTCCTCCTCATTGTCAGCAAATGTCCAACCCCTCTACTTTATACGTCAACATATGTCCTCCCCCTCTATTTAAAAAAAAAAAACCAAAAATTTTGTTACATATTTTGAATTTTAATTCACATATTTTGATAAAAATAAGTACATATTTTGATTTTTTTCAGCATAATTCTAACCCCCCCCCCTAACCCTAGACGCTTACGTAATACTCGAACGCCCCCTTATTATTATTATTTTTGTTGTTTGAGAGAAATTCCGGTCGGCGACGCTATAGGATTCCTCGAAATACCTTTATTTCCCCCCCCCCACCCCATTTTACGGTGGCACGCTTCCACGCGGGATCTCAAAATCGTTTCTCGCACGTAAACGCCTGTATCTAAACGGTGACTAAATATCTATAGGTATGACCGCAAAATTTACATTTTCGTTCAGTTGTGCCATTCGTGGGATAAAAACCGAAATTATGACGTCAACTGCCGAGGATTTTTAAACATAGACAAACTAACGTATATCTATATATTTTTGATTTCATCGGCAGATGACGTAGTACACATGTGCAGTTCGAATCGCCGACATTCTTAGATATTTAGCCATGATCCAAACTATATTATATTAGGCACTACACAGGTATATCGGTGTCGTGTCCGACATTCACGCGACGAGACCCCCAAGGTGAATATGGGTAAACCGTAAAACCGTAACAGCATGTATTCAGACCTTGTTGTCGTTTCCAGAACACAATCATTTTTCATCTTTCATATGGCATTTATTGTATAAAAATATTGTCGATGAAACTCCCCAGTGGACTAAGAAATTAATATTTAAAAGTAAAAATAGTATATATATATTGGGATAATGGAAATAGTTTGGATTTTATACATAATATAACAAAATAATGATAACTAGGTATTTTTATTAATTTCTCATAATATAATGGGTATAATCACATTATAATTAACGGTATAATAAATAAATAATTTTCAATTATCACAAATAATATAATATTATAATATTATATGTTATGTGTTAATGAATTTTCAGGTGAATTTTAGAATTAAGATTTTAAAGATTATTATTGACTATAGAGTTCGTTTTTTTTTTGTTTTTATTATACTATTATATCTGATTATTGATTAATTTATTTATTTACTATTTTTGTTGAAGTATTTTTCATTGTAATTTTGTATTTTTTTTAATTGTAATTTAATATACTAAAGTATTCCACATTCTTTAATAGCAATTACACATGCCATACACTTTTATTACATTTTTTTAATATTAAGAATTGGAAAATTAAGATTATACAGATTATAATTGACTATAAGCTCTATACCATATTATTATCTCCGTGATTATTGAAAATGATTTATTTTTAAAATGACAACAAATACAATGAAAATACCTAGTTATCATTATTTTGTTATATTCTGTATATAATCCAAACTAAAACAATTTGTCCTTTTTTTCCTTGGCTTTTTTTTTCTATAGCTTTTTTTCCTGTGGCATTTTTTTCTTTGGCTTTTTTTCCCTAGATTCGTATATTGACCATAGCCCATATAGATATCAACTCTGAAAGGAATTATGTATATTTTCGGAGGAGATCCAAAATCGTTTAATTGATTTTCAAAATCAACAATATTTCTGATAATTAAGGTATTTCTAAAATGTTCTTAACTTTTGAAAATATGTCGGAGGTCCATAATCTGTAACTCCCCCTCCCCTCATATATGATTTGGCCCTTGGGCCAAATAATATTATTTTCGTTTTGTGTTCACAAATCCCAAAGATGCCATACACTTTTAACAGGTTTCACACATGTATCAACAGTATGCCGTCTGATAATGCCCTTCGACTATAATAGTATTATAATGATTTAAATACATCAATACTATTTTAAAATTTTAATTACCCATACCCAGACAGCGGAGAGCCTCGAAATGTTTTTTTAACGATTTTGATATCAACAATTTCAATGTTCAAACAAATGTTTCAATAAATTCAAATAGGTATACACTATTCATATAGGTGCAGATATTTTAAATGTTCATTTTCTGAACTAAAAGTGTCTCCAAATAGGCTCGAAGCCAAAAATATACGAATGGGAGGTCTAACCGTTGTTGAAATTGATCTAGGGTGACTAATAATTACGTTCCCTCTTCGCTCATCCGCTAATCCTATACCTCACTCCTAAATGATATTTAGATGTAAATAATAAATAGGTGTAATTTATACTTATTAAAAGAAAAATTTATTAATACTTGTCACGTGATCTTAATAATAAATATCATGACATTTTATATATAATCAAGCAAAGGTGGGCAAATTAATGGAAAAAATTAACTTAGTTAAGTTAAGTTAAGTTAGCCTAAATGCCTTCAGTTATACGTTAAGAGTTAACCAAAAATAAATTTAACTGATTAAGTGAAAAGTCAACATTGAAAAAATATTAACTTAACTCAGTTAAAAAGAAGTTAATTTTTTTTTTCATTATTATTTATGTCTTAAATTTCAAGATTTTTTTTAAATTATTCAAATATTTAAGAATTAAATTTCCACTATTTACTTTTTTTAATATTAGGTACTAGTTACAAGTTTGTAGGTACTATGATACAATTTCTTGTCTTTTTCGTGTTAACTAAATGATATAAAAATTAACGATTAAAAGTTAAGTTAAGCCAATGATAATTTAATCTAGATAAGTTAATTAGTTAATAAACAAATTAATTAACTAGTTGAGTTAAAAGTTAAACAAAAATTAACTTTTTAACTTAACTTTAATTTTTTAACTAGTTAATACCCACCATTGTAATCAGGTATATAATGTAGGTATACGAAAAGTTTTTATTTTTAATTCGTGTTTTCATATAAAATATTTCAATAATTTTTATTCAATTTAAAGGTACTTAAGCTTCTTTGCTTGATGATTTATATAAAATATTAATTGAATAATGACCAAATCTTAGAAGGGTGGCTAAACGATTCCTTAGCTACGTACCTGTTCCTGAAACATTACTGGAGAAAAGACTAAATCTATATCCATCGTAAATCGGGTAGTACAACGCCTTAAAAATACATCGGCCCAATATTATTTATTTACTGTCACTAAAATTTACCAAATATTATTCATACAAATGGTTTAATTTTAACTTATAAATATTGATTCAAATTATAAACAAGAATATTCCTAGATATGTAAAAAACTGATAAAAATGATTTTGTACGAATGATAAGTACGAATTTATTACATATTTTTCATTATTTTATAATAATTAGTTAGGTTAAGTACATACATATTGTATTCTTCACAAATCACAATTACCACAGAAAAATATTATATTGTGGTGCATTTGTATTTTTAAATCGACATATTTATTAAATTCATTTAATTTTGAAAAATGTTGTCTTAAACTCACATTATTAGATCATGATATTTTTAATATGTGAAAATAATTAAAAAACCATTTCAATCATTTTGCTATCTCAATAGGTATTCTGAGTATATTGACTAAATTCTCCAATTGGTGTTTAGAATGTGCTCCACTCAATGTCAGTTTGTATTCCTTCCCACCTCCCTAATCCCAGAAAATGATTTCCACCACAATAAAAAAGGCTAATAAAACTATTTTATACTTACGTTTTATTTCTTTTAATGTTTAAGTTAGGGTTTGAAAACTTTTTTATTACGTTAATCTTGATCATAGAAAACGTTATAGGTACAATAAACGAAAAATTAAAAATATAATATGACAATCGAGATGACGATGAATTGAAAAAAACATTTAAATTATTTATACCTATTTAACGTGTTTAATACAAATATGAAGTAAAGTTTAAATAGGTATATTTAAAAATTTGTACTTACAAAGTATTTTTTCTGGCTATTAACCATAATATTATTTCCTATGTTATTGAATATGTTAATAATATTGTCGTGTCAGAATTAAGTTTTCCTCCGTTTTTTTGTAGAAATTCAGAAATCTAGTAAAATCTGTCTGGTGTTGTACTCGTATACTTTATAAGCAGTAATTTTTTACATGCATTATTATCTGAAATAAAAAAAAGATAATTTATCTCTTTTTGAAAAATGTCCACATGTTCAGTTTCATACAACACATACTTACGTGTCGCCTCGGCAAGAGGAGGCGGATATTGTACAATGCAGTATCTGAAACTTAATACAATATGGTTGTTGTCGATAATCGTGATAATAACAATATTATTGCAAAATGTTAAACAGATTTCAAACTAAATTCAATAATGAAAACTACAGGTTAATATATTTAAATTTATAACTATAAAATGTGCTTCATATTCTATTTTTACTTTACCTACTATACACATATTGTTAATAATTATGGAATTGAATTTGTTTCTTTAAATTAGCACGAGTTTAAATAATAATGGTAAGAGTATGGTTTCTCTTGATATCTCTTGTATAATACTACGTATGCACTATGCACACGGAAAAAAAAGATTATAATATTTAATGACGTTATTATGACATATTATAACAGTGTCAGTGAAAAAGTCTTCGGTCAACATAAAAATATGAAATATGTAATACTGCTGTAATTGTGTAATTTAAAAAAAAATAAATAAACGATGTAAAAACTTCTATCTCGTACACGCGTTCCAAGGGGAAAAATAAATCCCTCCACGGGGACGCGGAGTATAAGACCCTCCATGCACGCGTTTCGTTTGATACGTTTTTTTTTTTTTATAATTATATTATATAATATAATTGCCAACAGTAATATTTTTTTCTTCTCTTATTTTAATTAAATTTATGTGAACAAATTACAATATTTGCGGTCCGAGTAATTAAATCTTAATGTATACATATATGGTAAACATTGTTTTACTATATTGCAGATTGTTGTATTAGTTATTGCGTTTTGTGATTTTAACGTTTAAGATCATCTTTGCGTCCGTGTAAACATGTCCAAATATATTCCGTACGAATTATATATTGAAAGCCAAATTACAATTATTATTATGTCAATTGAATAATAAAACCATTGTCGATAACGTATCGTATAAGTTTTTTTTTTTTATTCATTTATCGAGTAAACTGGAAATACTTTTTAAATGATAATGAAACCCCGTCCACTCATGCATACTATATTTAAGCTATTATGATATTAATAATTTTGCGGTGAACGAATATAAATATTATATAATAGGTATAATAATATATTATATTTAATATTTATATAGTCATCACTCATCAGCTATCTCAAGGAACGAAATGTTATAATGATATTCAAGTTTTTTAAAAGATATTTCACTTTGATATTTAAGTATTTCGATGGTAGGTATTAGCATTGATTTTCAATTATTAATTATTAGCATCAACTTATTATAGGTAATCGAATTCGTTACAAAATGTAATGTCAAATAACAAAAGTATGAATTTTATGTTCAATATCACATATAATCGTCGATACAATCAAAACGAATACATTTATTTACATACTTTTATTCACACGGTTACATTTTTTTTATCTTAAAATTTCCCCAGAAACCTTTTTTGATTTTACGTAATATATATAATTATTATGTAAGTATACCAGAGTACATATTCGAAAACTTACAACCATGCAACACAAAAAGAATTTTTTTTTCATTATTATTTTTGTACAAATGTATAAAATGTAAAAGTGCAAAAAAAATCGCCCACAACGATTCGTTTTTGAGTTGCAGCGTTTTAAAAATTACATATGACGTCATTAGATTATACACGACGGCTTACGCTTTTATACAGGAATCATTGACGCGGTTTATATTATTTATTTATATTTTCTGTTATATGAAAATAAGTCCGTAAATGTTGCTAAATGTTGGTGTAAGTCTTATCGGATAAAAATAAATGTAATACATACAAATAAATATTAATTAATAAATAAAATGTGGAAATTAATATCAATGTTATACGATCATACAAGGCGGCGCGTGCGGCAGCCGCTACTATAATGCTACGATGAACTACTTATCGCGTATTCGTTGGTTTATATATATTTTCTACAAAACTATAATTTGGGATTATAATAGTAATATTAGTATAGCCTACGAGTTTATTACAAATTATTTTTTTTTGTAATATGTTACTTTAAAAATGTATACAAAATACGTATTATGCTTATCGTATCTGCTTATCATCAGACAATATGAAGTCGAATATTAATTTTGGAAAACAAAATATTATCTACGAGTAAATTGATTATTTTTAGATATTTTTTGTAACTGAAATGTGAGATGTTATTTATAATAATAGTGTACCTATACACGTACTATGTATATATATATACATACTTACACCTGTATTAGCAATAATAGAAATTTGGTGTTTATGTATCTATATATGTGTAGGTAGTATATTATACAAAAATGATTGTACATGAACATTTTGAAAACTTGAAACATAAGTTTACTAAATATTAATTTAGGAAAACATTATCTGTTATCATTTAGTATTTACCATAGACTTTATAATACCCATACAGTATTATAAGTCTATTGTAATGATAATATGACAGTGGTAAAAATATGTTGCTACAAAACAAACAAAACGGCATTAAAATAATTGTATTTTAAAGTTTAATCCGATTATTCTATCCAAAATATCTCTATAAATATCTTATCTACTCAGAAATAACCAAACCAACCAAAATAATTATTTGTTTGTTTTGCGTAAACATGTTTTTTAAATAAATATCGTGATTATACATAACAAAAAGTAATACTGACAGAGTTTATTTTTAAATTGTTCGATTTTCATTTTACCGAAAATGTCTTGTAAAGAACTCGTAAAATCTCCAGGCGTATACTGTATTTTTAATATTTAATATTTATTTTGTTCGTATTAGGTATATTTATTTTTATACGATAAAACTTACACCAACAATTAGTAAAACACACTTTTTAAAATTCTATTAATTTTTCATTTTCGTCGAATATCACAGAAATTATAAATAAATATCTTAAACCGCGTTAGTGACGTTATTACTCCTAGGTAAAAGCATTGGCCGCCGTCGGGTTGTATAATCTTATGACCTTATACGGCTTTCTTTCTCGAACTCTAGCTCCTCAACAAATGGACGTATGCAAATTTTAATACTATCATTAATTATTTATCAATTGATCCTATGTTATTTTTCATTTTTTTATGTCACGTTTTCCCGAGTTCCGAGTCATAGTATAGGAATACGTGTACTGTCGATAATATAATATACGCTGTATTGCAAGGGTATAGGGTATTCAAAGTAATGGATGAGTGGTATACCTACGTCACGAAATGTGGGAAAAAATATAAAAAAAAATTTCAATATCGGATGTAATCTTATGAGAATGTCAGCGCGTCGTCATTTTTAAGAGGTTCTCTGTTTAAGGTAATTTTCATGAAATTTCGTGAAAAATGAAAATGAAAAGTAATTTAAAAATAATTTTACGAAAAACAAACAAAAAGGCTTTTTAAAAATAGCTTTAGAGTTAAGACACCTATTATAAATCATTTAAAAGACAACATCTTGGATATACGATCACTCAATTGTTTTTATCCTTCTCTTATTCTATAGCACAATATCGAATGTACAAAAATCATTTTTTTTTTTCTAGTTTTTAAATTGCCGTAATTCTATTGTTAAATTAAAATTGCAAAGTCATTGCGAGATCTTCCCCAAAACATCGTTTTCTGTAAATTTGAATAGACGTATATATGTCTAAACTCTATAAAATCACTTCAAGTGTTAATTTCGTTTGTTTTTCCGTAGACACATGTTTTTGCTAATGAAAATCCTAATTGGCGCGCAGCATCCTCTCAAATATCTCGAACACAGTAATTTTATATTATATATATGAAATTTAGTATTTGGGGCATTTTTTATTTATTTTTTTCTCATATAATGTGCTCCCGAAATCCTAAAAGTCTGACGGATACACGAAGCTCTAAAACCGCCTTATATATTGTATAGCGTCACAGGGAACGTCCTACACGCACTTTCCTTGCAGCTCGCCAACTTAATACCTGGAATCTCGCATAGGGGCTTCCGTCGAGGGTTTTTCTCCGCCCTCTCCTTACATATATATTTTCTCGCTCTTCACTATAGAATATATATATATATACAGGAACGGCGGAAAGCGCGTTTTTGGCCCGCCGGGTCGATATTGTGTTTCACAACAACGTGGGGGAGATATATACGCATTCAGGGGTGCCGGGTATATATACGGACAAAACAAGACCCCTAGAGGGATGTCCCTTATTTAACCCCCTCCGACCACCTCCCACCCATATTTTACAAACCCGGTCACCCCAACCACTACGGGAACCCCCCATCGTGGTGCCCGACCCCAGGCGGCGTACATACTGCTGTTCCGCCCCGAAACACCGCTGCGAACGCCGGGTCTAAAAATACACGGCCTTCAGCGGCACTAATGTAAAAAAAAAAAAAAAAATACAAATGAAAATTCTCCTCGAGCTTTTGTTTTGCTTTTTTTTTTTCACTTTAGACGCTGTTGCCATAGGCAACGTGAAAATTTTCGTCCGGTCACTATTCTGCGATATCACTTTTGAATTAATATTGTGTCCACACACACCGGAGTTGATATTTCACGAGAAGGCGCCGCGCCATTATTAACATACCTACGTAAAATATACAAAAAAAACGAAAAAGCACGACGTATTGAAAACGGGTATCCACCCCTAAAATTTGAGAAAGCACTACGCATCTATGTCAAATATATTGAACAACGTTTTCCGTATAATTATCTCAAAGTAATATAGTGAAAACATCAATATCGTCTTTTATAATATAAATATTATTTATAAATTTTATGACTTAAAATATTATATTGTGAATATTATACGCGCCATTATACTATCATCATACCGTATAACAATACGAAAAATGGTACTTCTCTGAGACATTTCTACAACAATATACTCCCTTGTTGACTGCTCTTGTGGTTGGGGTCTTCTGCAGGTCGTCTGATACATCCGGTTCGGGAAACTGCGCTCACTAATGATAGTCATAACAATAACAATATCTTTGGATCTATTATGGATATTACTTATACGGACGTTTATTATTTACTCTGTTAACAACGCACACGAGGTTTCAGACTCCAAGATTCACATTCAATGGGCAACCACCTACCGTGGTCGGTGGTCCTACCTTTTTTTTTTTCTATATTATATAATATAATGTACACCATCCGATTAACAGATAAAAATATGTCGTTTCTGCATTTTCGTCCTGCAGAAGACCCCAAATACTAGAATTTCTTGGACGGAGGAAAAAAGAAATCACGATTTTTCGTCATAGCTTTTGGTCCGTGTCCTTTTTCTCCCCTCCAATTCACCCTCGTCGTGCAGGCGTAGGCTCTCCCTGCATTATTTCGTGAAATATTATCGACTCTGGATTCCCCCTATACCCCCACTGAGTCACCAAGCAAAGGGTCTGTCCCCCTTGTTTTAATCCCCCTTTCATGCTGCCCCACCCCCCCCCAACGCTCACACACACAAGCATATATATATATATATATACATTATACAAACCCCGTGCTTTTAACGATCGCTATGACGGTTCCCTCGTGGCAGTTCTCCCCCCTTTTTCTTCTCCCTACACACGCAAAACAAAAAATATATATCATGCTAAAAAAAAGGGTTGCTGTACTGCCAGACTGAAGAGCGAAGTCCAGTATCCCGAGTTATGAGATGAAATGATAAACCATCGATATAAGTTAAACGATAATAATATGTTGATTGATATTTAGTATTTACATTTAAAAATGATCCTCGTAAAGTCACAAAAAGAAAAAAAAAATATTATTTTATCAACTAAAATGGATAAATATAACGTTATAAACTATAACGATAACAAAATCAAGATGTGATATTGTGTAAATGATATATACTCGTGTCGGAATCAGATTCGAATCATATAACAATGTGGGTACACTGCTGTACAGGTACCGAATTAGATTACGATCCTCCTTTTTATGTTGAACATAATATAAATGGCCAAATCCTACAATAAATTCTTCCTTTTGTGAAATCCACAAATCGTTAAACACGCATATCATAATATTATTATAATAATAATTCTTAGTATATGGTAGGTAGGTATACCACATATTATTTTACATGTAGGTAATCTAAATAAAAAAAAAAAAAACGTTCTTTGCGTGAAAAACGGACTGTTGATGTTTTTAGGAGACTTCGTGCCTATTCGGTACATGGACGTTTTCGAAATCTACTCAAGGATGGGGGACGTTTTTTTTTCTGTAAATTCGGAATCGTATATTGCAGTTGCAGTGTGTTTTTAAACTGTAGTAGTCATTGCGTTGGTGCACACATGCGGGACCCTCGCTAAGGTTTTATAATGTTGCCCCATAGTCAGGACGTGCATGCAGCAGGTCTATCCAAAAAGGTCCGTCTCCCCCGCCCGCTACGTAACCGCCCCCAACCATACACCCGTCCCTTTCCAACGTGTAACGCGCGTGTGTGTGTGTGTGTGTGTGTGTGTGTGCGCGCGCGCGCGAGTGTACACATTACTAAAACCAAGGCCCCCCGGCACGATGCCCGGGTACCTCGCAGGGGTGACCAAAATGTTGATGGTGGTATTCTGCGTCTGAAATTTTATGAAAACCAAAATGTATAACGATTAATGTTTATAATCGTATTCTATAAAATGTGTATTGTGTATAGTAATGTAATTTTGAAATTTTAAACTGCAAAATATTCAATATATTCAGTATAATGTCCGTATTATCATGCAATTATTGTAGAAATATATGGCAAAAAAAAAAAACAGTTAGGTAGTTTAATAATTTCAAAATTATCAATATACCTTTTAATGCAAATGTAAATATTCAAATGAACAGTGTAACGACTTTGAATAAAATTAAATATTACCTAGTTGTGTCAGTTCTACACGCGATTTTAACGAATTAAACTAAAACATACATTTTTGAACTTAAGAACACAATATGTATTTATCGATGTAATAATTTTATGTTTGTTAGATGACTAATGATATGGAAACCGGCAACAAATCATTTCATCTCCGATGGAATAATCATTTGGAGAATTTACGTGCACTGTTCGAGTGTTTGTTCAACGAACAAATTCTCGTCGATGTAACGATTGCGTGTCAGGACGGCCTTTTGAGAGTAAGTCTGTTGTACAATAAATTTTGGAATAACAATTTTTCAAACATTTCATATTTAGGCACATAAGTTAATCTTATCTGCGTGCAGCCCGTATTTTGAAACAATTTTCCAAGAGAACCCGTGCAAACATCCTACGGTGATAATGAGGGGTGTTACTCTACATGAAATGCAAAGCCTATGTCAATATATGTACGTGGGTTCGGTCGAAGTACAAGAAAGCAATTTAAGTTCTCTTTTAAAAGTAGCCAGAGAACTTCAAATTAAAGGTAAATTTCAATCTCTATATTATTATATTTTATACATTTAACTAATTAAAGTGATTTGCCTAATTACTTTTTAGGTCTATCCGAGAAAACCGTCTCTAACGATCAACCCAAACCCAAGCCGTCATTCAATTATACACCAATTAAATCTGAACAATCTGATCAAGACATCAATAATAAATTTGAAATGGTAAATAAATAACAATTACAAATTAAAAATAAATACAGGAAATAAAATGTTATTTGTTTTTGTTTTAGACAAACGGTAGCACTAGCTCAATGGACACGGATTCAAGGACATTCCAAGTACCTTGCGAGGATGATTCATCGGACAATAATACTTCTTATGAGCATTCAAATATGTTAAGCCCACAAGTTATGATGGAAGAACATGTGGACGAAAACAAACCTACCATATTAGCACAACCTAAGTACCAGCCGTCCCAAATCGATTTCCAAGCCTTTATTGAGGCCCAGTCCAAAGTTACCCTGACTGGCTCTGTCGAATGTCCAACATGCCAACGAACATTCTTGAATAAACAAAATCTGAGACGTCACATGCAAACACATTCCGGACTGAAACCGCACCAATGTTCATTCTGTAACCTGTCATTTTTAAGGCTATCACACTTGCAACGACACCATAGGACACATACAGGAGAACGACCATTTATGTGTACCGAGTGTCCAAAGAGCTTCTCAAGGTCAGACAAATTGAGGTATCATATTATGCAGCAACATGCTAATATGGCTCATCTTCCCGGACCCAAGCAGAGAGGTAGACCGAAAAAGGTCAGCATACTGAAAACTGTGTACTGAGACATGCATGTACGATGTCTTGTGCATACATTTTTATTTGTATGCCACAAATTTTAAATTTTTATTAACAATTGTAATTGTATTTTTGTTATATAGTTTGATTCGCAAACCAGCAATGTGGACGTGACCATGGTGGCAAATATACAGAATTTTGAAGAACAATGTGTACCAACACCTGTCCAGGAACTCCAAGAACCGTTAAACTTGGCTCATTAGCAGCTGATCTCCACTATTTTAATTTGCTTGTTCTACAAGAGTGTTCTTAAATTTTAATTTATCTATTATTAGTATTTATATACGTTTTTACTCTCATTTAAATAATTAATGACATACATTTTAGTGGATCCATAAAATACTGTGATAAGGTGAATTACATATTGTATTGTACATTTTTATATTTTACTATCATATAGGACTATTGCAAAAATAATTAGGTATTATATTATTGATAATTGTGTTTTTAGTCATAAATTATAAATATATATATACTTAGAATAACAATTTTATCACAACTACAAATTACATAATAATCTGGTAAATGTTTGTCTACAAGATTTAATTACTTTTTAGTTTTATCATTAGTTATACCAATTTTCCATTTTGATAAACTGACATTGGATAAAAATATATTTTCTATTATGAATAAGTATGTAAGACTGATAAAACAATTATGTATAATAATAATAAACAATTGTATGCAATAGGAGTCAGACTTATCTACCAGAATCATTGATATATAGGTAGTATATAATAAACTTTGTGTATAGTTTTTTTTTTTTTTACAAGAATTAATGATTGGTTGTATGACATCGTTTTATCGTTTTATATATATTTTAAATAAAATTATATACATATAAATATATTTATCAATGAAATTGTATTCTATGCGTGTTTGTACCTACATAAATTGTTTGATTCTTCTTTTTTTTTTTTTGTAAAGTTAATATTTTATTAATAATTAAAATCCAGTATTTCCTTTTATATAATTTATTGTATACAGTTTTTAAGCATTCGTCGAAGGTGCTAAACAACTATTCGATCCTAAACTTTTAAAAAAACCACCAGGTTTACTCGTTGGACTCTGTTGATTTGAAACAATCGGATTGCAACTTTGGCAATTGTTCTTCCGTAAATGTCTGTTATTTATGTGCATTAGTGAATTTTTCAATTGGCCAATTTGTGTTGCCAACTTGAAAATTTCTTCTTTAAGCTCTTCGTTTTCCGTCTGTAAATCAATTGTTTCATCACATATCTCGTTCATCTCATATGACATTATACTTTTGCCTTGGAGTTTATTGTCCCAGTGGTCACCTTGACCATTCACTACTCTCACAACTTTTGAACCGAATACTAGAGCTATGGTCACCGATGTGCTAAGTTGAGTTCTGATGAATCCTAGAGTGTACTTGAAATTTGGACCAATATCGGGAAACAGGAAAAAGCTAAAACAAGATTCAACAAATTACCTTACAATGGTATACTATCAATGCTGACAACTTTACTGAATCGTCATCATGATGATGTTGACTATAAATATGTTGTAGATGGCAAAATTGATAGATTGTGCTTCGTTGTAAAAAGATTCTGCGTTTCTCACAACATAACATACTCGAACTCCCCACGCTAGGAATAGGACCTCACCTAAAATATAACAATTGGTTAAATCAGTTTAAAAATACTGAGTTAATTTTATTACATTATATTTTGATTTCCGTTCATATATGACAGGGGTGGCAAACCTTTTTTGGGGCAAGTGCCTAATTTTTCCAATTAAGGTTTTGAAAATTGTTCACTTTGCCAATAAATTAATTCTCTATTTTCTAAAGATAAAAATAAAGTTAAAGATATATAATATATATATACTTAATACTTATAGATACTTAAATTTACGATTTTCTATGTTACGTATACATACATTTAATTTTACTTTAAAACCTTTTATTAACTTAAACATGAAATTCAAGCTTTTTCCAGTACCTAGTAATTTTAAGTTTAGTTCATTTAGATGTAAAGAAATATCAGTAAAAAACATTAAATTGCAGTCAATTTAAATCAGTTAATTCCATGTAATTATTTTGATTGTCACTCAGATGACTCAAATGGAAGTATTCTACAAATTATTCCAACAGATGACCTCTAGAAAGCCAATGAACATTATTGTACATTACTAATTCGTATGCATAGAATTCACTTCTAATAATAAACAAAACTGTATTTTGTTTAATGCACAGGTATTTATGAAGTTTACAATTTTTGTTACAAGTTTTAAAATATTTGCATACTGCGTTAATCTGTCTTTACCACATAACGCTCCTTGATGAATAATACAATGACAACCGATTAATTTTGATATCATTCAATTTTATTTTATTTTCTATTTTATTCGCATGCCATTGAAATTTGGTTGACCTTTGGTACACGTACCATAATAGATTAGCCACCTCTGATATATGGTAATACAGAGCTTTTTCAGATTTTTTCCATTTTTTTTTTAATACTTAGATTCACGTTTTACTAATGGCAGATAGGGAAACTACCAACCTATCGAATTTTAGGATTTCTACCAATCCAAAAAGGATTTTGACCCTTACAAAATTTGTTTGATGTACCCTATAGAGTACCTATTAAGAACCTTCAAATTTTATTTTATCTTAGATTTTTGACCACACATTAATCAGCACAAATATCGTCCTATGGTGATTAGTAAACAATATATTTGTTTTAAATACCTATGTACCTACAGAATGCCGTTTAAAAATGACTATTGTACCATAGGATTCCAAGCATTCTTTCATATTATAATAAATTGCATAGGTACCTACACTATAATTATATTTTTCTATAGACTTGAATGTATTCCTCTAAACATGTACAATAGTTAATTATTAAAATCATGAACTCAATGTTTGTATGATACGACAATATTGCAGATATTGATTTTGGATATACGATGTTTAATTTAGAAATTGATTGTATTCCTGGGAAAATGAACTAAATCGTATGCGATAGGTATTAAAACATCACAGATAAATGCTATATTTTGTATAGAATGTAATGTATAGTTTCTGTGGTCGAATTCGATCACCGAGTTAGGTACTTTTTTAAATTAATTTTCAGCCCTGATGATCTAACGTACCGGCGGCCAGACAATAGTCCCACCAATCGTTTGAACACCGCCAAAACTTCAATTCCGTTTCCGTTTCCTTCGCGAGTACGGCTTGCGGCGGGTCGCTGAACGTCCACGCACCCATGTATACTAATATTATCACCAATATCGGTGTCATCCACTGCAACAATTGTTTATCGGTCAGCTTTAGTTTGTGCGCCGATTTCACTCTGTACGTCAAAGACACCCTCCACGTCTTCATCAACAATGCCGAGTAGGTTATGCAAAATCCAAAGTGTCGCGTCCACTTGGTAGCCACGCACAACTGTTGTGTGCATTCAGGAAACATGATGCCCATCTTTACAGCGTACAAACCACAGCGAGAATAAAAATTACAAATATTATGTTTATAAAATACAATATTTTTAGTATTGACCCAAAGACGCACTAAAGTAAGTAAGTACTCATATTAATTACGGCATTAAAGTTGAAGAACGATCGTGTGTTTTTTAAGTAGGTACAACTTCTCTCATATAGAAATATTCAAAGTTTTATACAAAACATGAATAATAAGCATAGGCGGAAATCCATTAATATTTCAGGGGGGGGGGGGAGATAACATTTTTAACATCAATGTGAACCGTGGGGGATTTGCCCCTACACCCACACCACACAGCTAAAAACCACTGTCTACAGTTCAAAACCCACATTTTTGTTTTATATTTACATATAACAGTCAAATATAATAATTAAATGTAGTTATATTTTTAAAGTTTAAATCAATATTGTAATTAAATTAAATTTCATTCATCTATTAATATTATTGTTCTATTTTTTTCAACAAATTTATCAATAATTTCTATGTTGTTTATATTTTTTGATAGTTGTTTTTCAATATTATTATAAGTACTCATAATCACATCATAATATTATGTTATCAAATCTGTGGCAATCACGTACGGATTGTGATATTCGGCCATATTTAATATTTTGGTATGGTTAGTGGTTTTATCTATTGTACATTTTACATTTCTTTTCAGAAAATAAATGATCACATTTTTTTAAAATAGCAATGAGTCCTCAAAATATATCCGAAATCAAAATGGGGAAAAAATATAACATCATTTATTAAATAAAATTTTTTAGGAAGCTAATGAAAAATTTGGAGGGACTTGCCCCCCAAACCGCCCATTTATATAGTATAATAATAATAAGAATATTAATTACTTTATGGTGTCGAGTATTTTTTATTTTTTTTTAATAAAAACATTTTTGATTTTAATAATATTATTGTATTTAAAAATTTAACGTTATTTGATCACAGAATTTAGCTGTTCAAATATATTAAAACACCGATTATCAACACATTGTAAAAAATTGTATTCTATGGCACAGTTAAAGTTTTAATCTTTTATATCATTCGTTTTTTTCATATCAATTTTTCATTTTTGACCTGACTATGATTAAAAAGTAACATTTAGTTTGATTGAATATTACTAATTTTCTGTAGTATATAGGTACTATCATTGATTATGTATAGTATCATTGATTATATATATAATCAATGATAATATATAGTATTTATAATCAATGGTACTATAATATACTTATTATACGTATAGAGGTAACACGTCATAATATGGTAACGGATTGTACCTATTATGATTGATTTATGATAGTTATAAATTACATTAAAAATATATGAAAACGTCTTTCATATATTTAATTTTAATTTTTCTAAAACTTTAATTAAAACTATGAATAAAAAATTCCTAAAAATCTATTGAGTATAGAGTTTTCTGGGATCAAGTTGGTTGTGCGTATTAAACCGTTCAAATAGTATAAACCCACACACCATGGATATATTTATTGAATATTTAATAAATATTTGAAAGAAAATAGCAAAAGTTTAATAAATATTTAATTTCCATTTACAGAAGATTGTTAAATATTTATACAATGTTTTGAACCAAAAATATTTATTTAGGCATTATTAAAAATTAACATATTTTATCAAATATTTAAAAAAAAAACGTCCAAATACTATCCTCCACCCATCACATTTTCATATTTTAATGAATGGGCCCTATCACTCGGCGGACAGCACACGCTGTAAATTTTGTAACAAAATTATTTTCCTAACCTAGGGTTCAAACCCGCCTACCGGAGCATCAAAGACAGACGGATTAGGAACCGATATACTACCTCAAAAAAGCATTGAGCAAATTATAACAACGTATATTTAGGTATAATGTAGGTAGGTAAGTAGGTACATATTATAAATGTTATCCAAGTCCTAAATTAATCTCCAAACTACTGGTAGCAGAAAGCTGAAATTTTGAGTTAAAATTATTTATTTATTATTTTTATTATTATCATTATCTTATATCTGTTCAGTTACTCAAATAATTAGGTACCTACCTATTATATTACCATCCTTTCTAATAATAATGAGTTCTAAACTTCTAGTTCAATATAAGTACCTGCACAAATAGTTATTTAACGAATAACTCAAATTAGTATTTATATTGTATTATATCGCAGGTATGTCAATACGTCTTGATGGCTAATGTAGTTCGAAGATTATAATATTTGTGTTGTCGGTGGAAAGGATGGAGTGGTGGCGGTTAGGCACGCATCGGAAACTTCTTATCGCGTCTATATTGTATTATTGAACTCTTATGATATAATTTTACACGTTAAGTTGGTTTCGCGGGGGATTTTACTATTCAAGCTTATAATTTATATATAGAAAATCTAAACTACCTACATAACATAAATAGAACATTTGATGGCCGATACTAACATAGAACAACATAGGTACCTACGTATTTTTAAAACAGATAAACGGCGGATTTCACGTGGACAAAAAAAACAATTATTATAAACATGAAGTAATATACCTAAATAATTACTTCAAGTACATATTTTATTAAATTATCTGATTCTATAACCCCCATTCCACTGAATCTGCGCATCTGTGGAATATATTATAAATGCCCATATTGTATTTCAAACAACTGAAACTCAAAATAAGTTTCGGGCAACGAGAAATTATTTGAAATAAACATCTTTATATATGGTCTTTTATTTAAATTATTTTTTCATATTTATTTAACATTGAATTATAATTTGGAATTCAATTTTATAGTTTTCAATTGAAAAAAAAAAAAAATTAAACATTTAAGAGTAGGTACCTATTAAATAAATATATTTGTAAATAAATGTTAAATATTTCGTTTTAAATATAAAAAAAGAAATATTTATTCAATATTTAATAAACATTAAAATTAAATATTTGAATTACAATCTAATTCCAATATTTATACAATGATTATCATTGGAAAATACTGTGTGGGAAGGAACTTAGGAACCATACAATTAAATATTATATTGTGTAAAGCAGCGTTCGGAAACTATGTGGTTTGAATTTTTTGATTCTGGATTCGGTTCTTTAGAAATCAAAAATTAAATTTTGGGTTCTGGATTCTGAATTATAGTTCTAGACGTTCTAGTTATAATATATATATAGGTATAAATGTAATTATGTTAGTGATAGTTCAGTTAATAACAATTATATAAAACAATTTCCTGTACATTTCAGTTTCGATGTAAGTAATTGAATACCGATATTCTTTAGGTTTTTTTTAAAAAAAAAAAAAGAAGAAGAAACTACTATAGGTTCTATATTTTGTATGAAATGAACAGAGTCATCTCATTTATCTCTTATTTGCCTCTCTATATATATAGACAATAATTATATATATAGACTATATATATATAGACTACAAAATACATTGCGAAGTATAAGATTCATGACTTAACATTTATGCATAGTATAAGAATATTTAAAACTATTTATATTTAATGAATTTATAATTTTCTGTATGGACATATTTCAAATTAAATGCATAACTCGTATTTTATTTTATTTTTTATTCTTTTATAAATAAAATACATTTTTTGTTTATCATTGTAGGTAGGTACTATAAATATAACTTTGTGTAGAAGAAGATATATTTTTTTCAATATAGGCTCCTTATTTCATTTACTTATAAATCAATCGAGTCTCCATACTATTATTTTATCCCAAATCAAATACTATATCATAAATGTAGAGTTTAATTCAAAAATTTTGTTCATATGCGAGGGGGGAGGATAATTTTTCTATAATACTTATATTTAGGAAATATATTGTGAAATTACGATAGCTATATTTCTCAGAGAGGTGAGTGTGAATGCGATTAATTTGTATAAATCTATAAAATTTGTCAACATAAACTACTAAAAATTATATTTATGGTATATATTTTAAATTAAAAAATTTTAATTTAATTTTCAAGTGTACATACTGAAACATTTTTGATTTATTTTAAAATTGCCAATTACTTTTATAGAACAAGTGTTTCTATAAAGATATATAAAACCAAATATTATTTCAGTCATATTTACTTCCGAGTACATGATAATACAGCCGATCAATGTGATGATCAGGAACGTGGGACTAGCGATTCGGAATACTTTAATACGACGGTTCTTGTGTACAAACCATATCAATATCACTGTCGATATTATACAGACAATGGTGATTCCAAGAAATGTACTTCTAAAATATATTTTGGATAAAATGAATTTTAAGTACGAAATTTAAATTTAATTATTATATTACCTTTGTGTCCACATAAACTGAGCCATACAACTACTGGGTCCTTGACATACGTCACATCCTACCCAACACTTATGACATGAATATTTGTCCTCAATATCTTTCAGTGACGCCACTATAATGTCCGAAGTAAGGTATTAAGTTAGAAACACACAAGATTGTATATTTATTGGAACTGCCTAACAGTTGAGTCTTATAATCTAAATTAACATAAAATAGTCTAAAAAGTACAAAGATAAATAAGTTAATGAAAAAAGTTAACTTGAATAAATTAAGTTAAATTGATTAACCCAAAAACATTCAGATAAAAGCTAAGCACCTAATGAGTAACAAAAATAAAAATGTTAACACTTGTTTTGTAAATTATTACTATCAGGGCCGTCTCGAGGGTGTTGGTCGGAGGTATTATCCCCTAACTTTGGAAAGCAGTTAGCAAAATTAAGTTCAATCGGCAAATGGTAGAAAAGACGATCGCCTTTTTTTTTTTTTTTGTTTATTCTCGGGTTTTGAATGAAGTATTTTTCGGAATTTTTAAGTCAGCAAATTATAAATTATTAGGATTTTATTCGGAAAAATGGGGAAAAAGTTGATTAATTTTTTTTTATGCTTATCGTATATTATATTTTTAAAGAGAAGTAATAATATATAATTTTTTTCACATTTTCACCCCCACCCAAAAAAAAAATCTTTCCTCAGGACGGCCCTGATTATTATACATTTTACCTACATATAACATTGAATCAAAAACCTCTATAAAATTAAAAAATTATATCATATGGCAAGATCAAAGAAAATGTGTAATTGTACATAATATTACATGGTTATAATAATGTTTAATTGTCGCAATAAAATTTATTTTGTATTATAAGTTTAAAATATAATTAATTTGTAATTTAATATTGAATGTATCAGTCTTAAAAATAACTACGTAAGAAATATAATTAATCGAATTTTATATTATATGATTTTATTATACCTACCTAATTAGTTTCGAGTAATACAAATCATTTTCCCATGATAATGATTCTAAATGATATCTGATATGAAATATTATTCACCTTCTACTAGTTCCCCGTCAAATTCGTTTTGAGCCGAATAGTATCCCGGTTTGCACTTGCACCAGTAATTTCCAGCCGCAAAAGGTCGACCACCCGTCTTGTAAACGCAATTGGTTGTGCGATGACACTTGTTGGTTCCATTGAACACGTTAGATTCGTCGGATTTCTGACATTGATTGATTGTTAACGCCGACAAATTACCTTCGACTATAACACTTCAAACAATTCAAAAGGTATTGAAATTTTATATTTATTCAATAATTTGATATATAACTCAATATAACTTAAAATTAATAAAAAATATTTTCAGAAATGTTCAGAATAATTAAACAAAGCAGGGAACTTTTTGGGCTTACTAGTTCCGGTTTCGGTTCGATTAGTTAAATTCATTGTTTTCGGATTCGGATTCAAATTTATGTTTTGATTCAGGTTCCGGTATTATTATTTGAAAGAAATCCTCAGAAATTAGTGATAAAGAATTTTTAATCCTTTCTAAAAATACATTCTTTGTTCATATTAATTGTATAAGTACCAATAGTTTGTAATTATATACATATATATTGTGGGGTACTTAAGGGGGGATGAGGGTAATATATACTTCCCTTACCCAGACTGGGTTTTTACTTGTTATTATTGTAATTTAAAATTCATATTTAGTAGATATTGTAAATAAATAATTTCGGTATAAAAATTAACACAATATATCCTGTAAATATTTGATCTCACATTTTCTCCATAGACAATATTACCTATTAGACGTTTGGAGAATATTCTCAAAAGAATATTCTCCGAGAAGGAGAATATGCTGAAAATATCCTTTAAAAGATTATGCCATTAGCTTTATTGAGCATGAGAATGTTCTTCGCATATTCCCGATCTCAAAAGAATATTATGCTCAAGCATTTTAGTCTTAAAACAAAATAAGTTATTAATTCATCCTACATTCTAAAAGTATCTATTAATGTACTGACTATTAATAAACATACAATTAGAAATAATCAGACTACCTATATACTTTTAAATTAAAATTATTAATCTTCATATTATAATTGAAGTCAAACCTACGTGATTTTATTTTCAAACGTAACTTCCACATGCTCCACAAAACTGGTCGAGTCACACTTCCAATGCGTACTATTGATTTTAGTAATTATTGCTGAGTATTTACATCCTGGTTTTTTAAAAGACTTGATTTGTTGGTCACCCAAGTATACTTCTAGTAATATTAAACCGGGTACCGAATTCCAAAGCCATTTGCAACCGGCCACTAACAACTCTAAACGAAATTTGAAGCAAAGTCAGTATACCATAATGTTGTTATATTAAGAACAAATCGATATAAATATTATATTAACGTACCATGTTTAATGCTCACATCTTGTTCGTTCAACGATTGAATTAACGCCAGTTTGGATTCTAAAAATGCTTGTTGCCAAAACACCAGTGGCATATCGTATTGGGTTTCCAAACATTCGAAGCTATCATTTCCGACGGTCGAAGCTCTGACCACATCGATAGGCTGCTGTATCACATCTGCGGCGAATTTGACTTCAGAAATACATAAAACCAATACACTCAACTGTAAAAGACGTGGTTGCATTAGTACAAAGTCATTCCCGTAAGACATGAACAGTCGAAATGGTTGGATTGTGAAATTGCCATTAAAATTGAAACAAAGCCTTAATAATGTTCTTTCAATTAAAGCCACACAAGTGGTGGGGAATTGGATGGAAAGCGACGACAATTGTACGGTTATTAGTAATTATTTTTATTTCCTATATACATGTATGAGAGAGTGGTGTGTGTGTGTGTGTGTGTACATGTGGGTGTATGTACGTACGAACTATATTGATGTCCACATTTTTTATTTATGTACCTCTAAAAAATACTAAAAAATAAAATATATGCAAATAATAGAAATGTTGATTTCTATATTTTAAGTCATTTATGCTTTGTTCACAGTCTTTTAAAGTGAACACGTTTATTGGCTAGTTTTTTTCATGTTTTATACTTATGTTTTGAGTTTAACTGTGAGTCGCTTGAGTCTATTTATATATAAGATATAACGAACAATATATTATAAAAATACAAATGTTTATACACATTTTGGAAAATCATGGATTTTGACATTTTTGAAAAAAAGACAATATAATGTAGAAAATCACGGCACAAAATTGTATTGAATTTATAATTAAGTTAATAAAAATATTATGTATGTTACACCAAACTATTATAAATAAATGTTATTTATATAATTAATAAGTTTAATTAAATTAAATGTAGAAATTAATAATATTATTTATTAATAATAATAACATAAATGTTATTATAATTAATAAATTTACACTCCATCATATATTTTATTCCTATGTTTGTTTTTACTGTGTAGTCTTAAACATACTGAATATACCTACCTAGCTGATGGTACTTGGTGTCACACTTCACACCAAATGTCCGCCCAGAATAGTTTATCCAATACTGAATGCATGTTTCATCAATGCTTTCAAATGCAATATTATATTAAATTTTCAGCAAGTGTATTCTATCTGAAAACTCTTTTATCAGATGAAATTAAAAAAAAAACTACCAAACAACCTTAAAAAAATTTCTCTCTTCAATAGATGTAATGTAACCTAGACGCCACAAATAAGTTTCAAGTATTTTTCATAATATATTGGTCATTATACAGTAAAAGACTCAAGCGACGCACAGTTAAACTCAAAACAAAACAAACTTTGTTTTTATGAATGTGTTTTTGAATTGATATTTTCTTGGAAATATTACTCTTTTAAAATTTGTTAATATTTGTTTCGTCCCTCAATTTAATCCGAATGTCACAATTTAAGTTCGAAGTCTAGCATATTTTTTCCCATATTGTTCATTAAAAAAACAGATACAACAAAATATACGGATGTGACATAGATATTTTAAGATCTGAAATATTCGTATACAGCATAAAAATATAAACCGTAAGCTACGACAGAAATATTCAAGCGATAGAGTTGTTTTTGAATATTATAAATTGTAAGAGTAACTAACCACCTTTTATGTCGACATTTCCAACATTTATAATACCTACTGTATAATGTGCAATTTTTGTACAGCTTAATTGTTTAAAAATTATTTAAATGTCAGGATTGATTTTAAATTTTTTACGTACAAATATCATAATGTTTGTTAATTTCCAATATTTCAGATTTTATTTTTAATATGAAATTCCGTGAAACGCCGAAATACGTATCTCATATTATCTCTTTTATAATTATAATATAATAATATAATATAATATAATAATTATAATTTTTAATCAAATTCAAATATTGTGTGTTACACTACAATATTTTAAATTTATGTTTGATATTCTCTCCGTATAATAATATGTAAAAAATGTACCAAAATATATGGGATTATATACGTCCATATATAATATATATATGACCTTCAGAACCTTCAAAACAATTGCACTTGTTGACGATCGCTTTTCAATACTAGGACTAGGGTCCCAGAAACTTCATATTATGTTTTACAACAAAAATGTATTGGGGGTGTACTCAAATATCAGTGACCTTGATACTGTTTTATTTTTCATTCATCAAGTTATCATGGACAATAAAATAACGAATAACAATAAATTACTACTTAATTACGATGATTTTCACCAGTTTAAAATTAAAAATATTAATTATAATACTTACTAATATTTATATTTATATAGTAATTAATAATTACTATAAATAAAACTACGAAAAAACTATAAAATAAAAATATAAAATATATATAAAATAGTACCTACATTATATTACATTATATTATGTAAGTATGTAAGTACTAAATACCGTTATTATTATTTAATATTAAATTCAGTCGATAAAATTTATATTTGCATGTAATATTTGATCGAATCCAATGAATTTAAGAACCCAATAACTTCTAATTAAATATGATCAAGTAAATAATTATATTATTTTAATACTCAAAATTAATTATAATTTTTATGATTATATTATACTCCGATAGGTATAGGCGACACTCCTGTTATATTATATAATATATTAAGTGCCATTTATACTATATATGAAATATTCGTAATTTAGAATTTGATTTTAATATTTATTGATCATCTGACATCTCTTATTATTCATTATTCTTATATTGTTATTTAAATAATTTAATAACTAAATGTTTTACTACTCTAAAAATTACTTATAATAAAAATGTATTTAAATATTTTCTATACATTTGTGAAGTATGTATACTTATTACTTTCAAATAATAAATTGCTTTTATTTAGACACATACCTATATTTTCGAAGTAAAAAAATCAATTTTTTTCATTAATAATAATAATATTGGAGGTATTTATTTAATAAAGTGTAGGTATTTACGTACCTATAACAATAAAATTATATTTAAGACTAGTCGTGTACGTCAATGTAGGTTTTGACGTATACGGCAACACAAATTAATAAAACAAATCTTAATACAATCACAAACGTATATCAATATAAAACATAAATATTATATCTCGCCTTTCCGAGGTCTCTTGCGAGTAAATACGAGTACGAGTCAAATATTTGCTATCGTGATTGATATGGACAAGCGATAAGCGTTTAGTTTTTAATATTCTAAACTAAGCGAGAAATGTATTGATTATATTATAATCATGTGTTTATTTTCATTTTATTTTTTCATGACTGTACCTACCTACAATTTCTAGTAGAAGCAGGAGTGCTCTAAATGTTTCATGTGTACATAGTGTACCTATCCGTTTTGAAGTATTAATTTTGGTGAATTGAATCTAGGAGGTAGCTTAGAGAGGTTATTTTTAAATTTTCTCAACAAAATGATGTAAGAACGATAAAAATAAATTTTCTGTTATTTAATAATATGTGTTATGGTTATTTTTTATAATTTCTAATTATTTAGGTATACAACATATTTTTATGTATTTTATAACATTTTCATAATTGTTGTACCAATTTTAAGTTATTTTATAAGTACCTATATTTCTAACTATTATTATTTTAGACCTCCACATTTCCAGTTTTGCACATAGGTACCGGTACATACGCTATTTTGCTCATACAAAAAGTGGTTTTTTTTTAGACTGAAAACTACTTGAAAAATTGAAGTAATATCTAGTACTGGGGATACCTAAAATAGTTGATATAAATTATAAATTATTGTTGAGTCGGCAAAATTAGAAAAATGTATGTAAATATGTCATTATATTAGAGGTGAGTCGAACTCAAAATTTAGATGTTGAACTGAACTTTTGAAATTTAAACTCGAACACAAACTGGTAATTTGTGAAACTTTCACTCAAAGTTGAAAAATTATTTCTAAAAATTAAAAATAAGTAGGAAAAATAAAAAATATCTTGTTAAATTTAATCAAAATATACAGATCGAGTACGAAAAATTTCAAGTTTGAAAAACATTCGAAAAATGTCAACATTTTACTGCTCAAGTTCAACTTTCATACAGTTAACCCATCTCTAAATTATATAATATAATTTATTTATAACAAAAATAGTAGTTTGTCCATTTTTTAATTATTTTACAATGTGTACATAATTATGAAATCTATTATACATATTTATTAATTATATATTTAAATCATAATATTAGGTATATTGTTCAAGTGGCTCAAAATTGTTTTATTATTTTTACGTGAAAATAAAAATTACTTTTTAAATGATGTATACTGTATAACTTATATTAAATTAAACATACTCATACGGTGTGTACTGCATATACTCGTATACTATAAATCTCATGTTCTAGAATCTAGTTAGTACTTTAAAGATAGGGGTGCATTAAGGAGAAGCAATGGGTGCATTGCCCCTAGTGGCAAATTTTAGGGGGTGTCACGGCAAGATGTCGTGTGTCAGAGGCGCAGTAATACCAAAGACGCAATTTCAACGGTTTTTATGCGAAAGACCTTTTTTTTTTTGCTTATTTACGTTTTTAAAGAAGTGGTAAATTATACAGGATAACCCGAGGCAAAATATATATATATTTAATTTCTGTTGTAATATAATAGTAACAATATTATGTGATAAAAATTTTACAAAAACAATCAAAATGTTCTTAATTTCAAAATGTCGAAGACATTTTGAAAGGTTTTTTACATTTCGTAAAAATTAAACAATTTATTGATTTACATAATATTTGGCGACCCCAAATAGTTGGGAGAGAAAGCGAAGGAGAAGAAGAAGATTGATTTACATAATATACGGGTTATGTTAACATACAATATTATGTGCTAGAGCCCGTTCACACGATCCCGAAACTGTCGTTTTGCCGTATCGGTTATTTTACCGTCTAATACAGTGGTAATGTAATTTATATGAGTATATTCATACGGTCACGAACCGTATACGGTAAAATTACCGATTAGGTCGATTTTGTCGTTCGGTTTTGTCACTGAGAACCGCATTCGGTCATACGGTGGATAAACCGATTCGGTTTGTGGTGGCAATATATTTATATACGCTGCATTCAGACGATTCGGTATTTTTACCCATTAGATATCGAGACCACGTCAATTTCCATTTGTCTTTTGTCAACATTAATGATATAAATAGGTACGGAAGTACTTATATCTTTAGTTGAAGCTAACCCGTTATATGGGATAAAACATTAGATGTTTAAAAAGATAAAACATTGAAAGAAAAAGCATGGAAAGAGATATGCAGCATTTTAAATGACAACTTCCCTGCATTGGAACAAAAAGAAAGGCAAGATTTCGGTAAGTTAATATATCGAATTTTCAATACTATTTTAATTTGTGCATTTAAACTAATTTCAATAACAACTTTTTATAACATACATTTTTTGAAAGTATATTTACGGTATGAAAATAATTATAAAAATATTTATATACATTATATATTTATTAATATTAGTAATTTATTAATTAATTAATTATATAATATATACCTAATAATATAATAATAAATAAATTTATTAATTAATTAGGTACCTATGGCTTCATCTTGCCAAGGAACTGATCCAGCTTCAGAAATAAAATAGTTCGTAAATGTAGGTGCATTTCCTTGGCACCCCCACTTTTGAATTTTGGAAACAAACCCGGGGCTTTCGATTGTTCTTCGTTTGTTCTCGTTTGTTCCGTTTTTGTTCCCGACTTATAGCCGATTTACGGTGGGGGTGCTGGGGAAATGCCAGCACCCCCCCCCCTACGAATTTTGTAACCAAACCCGGGGCTTTCGATTGTTCTTCGTTTGTTCTCGTTTGTTCCAAAAATTTCGTCGTTTGTTCCGTTTTTGTTCCCGACTTATAGACCATTTACGGTGGGGGTGCTGGGGAAATTCCAGCACCCCCACCTACGAATTTTTTAACCAAACCCGGGACGTTCGTTTGTTCTTCGTTTGTTCTCGTTTGTTCCGAGAATTTTGTCGTTTGTTCCATCTTTGTTCCCGACTTATAGACCATTTACTGTGGGGGTGCTGGGGAAATGCCACTAATGCCAGCATGCCGCCCACCTTCGATTTTGTTAATCAAACCCGAGGTTTATTTTGTTCTTCGTCTGTTCTCGTTTGTTCCGAAAATTTCGTCATTTGTCCCCTCTTTGTTCTTGTCTCATGGCGAGATTTAAGAGGAGAGGTCGTTTTAATGGTTACTATAGTAAACAGTTCTGAATTTTTAGAGTGGGTTACGAGGGGAATAGATATATTGGTTTTATTATAAATTTGTTATTATGGTTACACGTCAGCATGTACATATTCATATACATTTATATCATATACCTATAATATATATATATATATATATATATATATATATACTCGTATATAGTTTTACCGTACTTACTACAATAACCTATGTAAATAAATATCTAATAGTTTTCTAAAATTCAAATTTTTGAACATTTAGATAAATAAATGTAATCGTGTAAGGCACGTATTTTTATAAACTATATAAATATTGGTTATAATATTGTATATCATATATTATGTATTATAATATATGTTTTTTATTAACTTAACGATTTAACCATACTGTATCTGTTTCTATATATTATTTATGGGTTTTAATTCTCTGAATTTTACATTTTTATGTAATATTAAACATATTTATGTCTCATAAAACCAATAATTAAATTTACCATTCAAATATATATGCATATACCTATATTATTTGCTTATAATAAGCTAGGCTACATTATGTCAACAATTACCTATAAAATTTTATTTGTATACTTAATTCTATATATTTTCATAGTTTTAAAATTTTTATTTACCTTGTTTATTAAAATATAGCAAATTTAGTAAATAGTAAGTAATTTTTTACGTCATTACATGATTATATATTAGGCACTTTCCTACTCCACCAAGTCTTTTTTATATTTCATTTTTTAAGTTTATTATTTTTTTTTTTGTTGTTATCTATGGAAATACTATTTTTTTAATCGTCCTCTAATATAGCATAGTTTAATTTTTCATCTTTAAAACAGTGGTTTTTGTTTCAACGTTCTTTTAAAGTTACATAATATTTGATTTCATAATCATGTTATATTTTAAATATTATATACGTATAGTATATTCAGACTTAATTTTATGTTAGTCATTATTTACTAATAGGCATGTGCCAGGTAGCTAGTTTTATATTTTATATATATATATATATCTTAGTTTTTGAAATTTTTATACCCTGTGTTATGTACATAGATAGTTAGATAGATAGATGAAGTTATATATTTTATTTTTCGGGGGGGGGGGGAGGGGGAGGAATTTCCTAAGTATATAAAAAAATGGGGAGAATAATAGAATGATAGTTATAAAAAAAATCCAATAAAATTGATTAAA
>JAIPRL010004171.1:0-40495 GCA_025469235.1 Pemphigus obesinymphae
CTACTCAGTAGTTGTTTAACACTGAAGATGAAAACATTGTTTTCGAAATACGTATTTGTTAAATAAAAACAAATTATTTTGTAGAAACTGGGTATTTATTTATACATATAAATAATTCTACAAGTAATTCAACACCAAAATATAACATCAGAACTTTGTATTTTAAAAATATATTAATTGCTTTAAATAAATATAAGCATGATATTATATCTACCGTCAACCATAAATATTGTACTACATATAAAATTATTAATATACAAATTTCTAAATTCTACAAACATTTTGGTGCAAAAAGTTCTATAACTATTGCAATTAATTTATATAGGGTTCTTAAAATTAATATATTTGATTTTCATAATTTAATACATTTTAAGCTGTATTTAAAACTCGTTAATTTAAATGATATTGAAATTGTATAAAGTTGATGACTATTCATTATAACTATTTGCAAGGCTGGGCAAGTTAACGTTATTTTTTAACTCGTTAAGTTAAGTTAAGTTAATTGAAAATAGTATAATCTAAGTTAAGTTAAAAGTTACTCATATATTTTTTGTTAAATCTTAAAGTTAAAAGTTAACTTTGAAAAAAAAAGTAACTTAACTTAGTTAAACGTTAAAATTTTCTAATTAGGAAAAAAAGTCGATATACATATATATCACAAAAAAGTAAAAAAGGATGGTTATTCTTTTCGCTCAAATAAACTACTGGGGACTTCTTCTGCCCAAAAAGTGTAAGTATACACGTAAAAATAAAATTACATCACGTCATTTTAAAACCCATACATAAATCAGAAATCAGAAAATAACTTCTAACTGCCAAAATACCTACATTATTGTTTGACTCACTCTAATGTAGTATAAAATAAGCAGTACCCATCACTTCCAGTCTCCGTGTAGTTAAAAAGACTGGGCTCAGCCCAATATGAAAAACTAACTGTAAATAAAACCATTATTTTTTGTATTACATTTTTAGATAAAAAGAAAACAAATTTTGAACCTTTAATAAATGTTTTTAAAAGTTATAGAATTTTGTGTAACCTTTAACCCACCTTTCATACAAAAATTAAAAGACTTGTTACTAAAAAAATGTAAGATATAAAAATAACTATAAATTTAAAATGGTTAGGTATATTATATTATATGGATATGAATACCTATAGTTTTTCAAAATTTGGCATCTATGAAATATTATTTATGCAACTTTGTATGTTTATCTGTTTTGCACCTCCAGTGTTGCTAAAAATGATAAATAATAAAATATTCACGGCCTAAATTATGGTTGATTATTAACATATATTATTTACTATTTAGGTAACATATAAATGAGATAAGCCTGTATCTATGTGACTATATGCGTATATATCTAATATTAATAAAATTACAAAGACAAAATGTAATTGATTTTTTATTGGACATTTTTATTATGTTTTAACAACAAAGTTATTTCAAAAAATTTGTCAGAAATGTAACCTCGCCATTTGTCAAATTAATTTGGTAACAATTTATACTCAGTATATTAACTATTTTTAAAACATTATTATTATTTAATATTTATTACTTTGGAAAACATTGGTAATACAAAATTAACAATGGTATACACATGGGTAGGTAAATAAATATATAGCCGCTGTAGGTAACTGTATTTTAGTGTATGCCAGGTAGAGGAATTCTATATTAAAGTTATTTTTCATTGTAATTTCGTAAACGACCAACGTCACGGTGTGTGCGTGAGTGGTGCATCGATTCTTATGGATTATGTACATGCTACTGTAGGTACCTACTAAAATTGTGTATAGGTACTAAAAAGTAAAATCCTCATTAAAAAACTTGCATTGTTCTTCAGGCAATATTTAACTTAATTTAGATACTTTTGTATAAAGTCAACTTAAAGTTAATCCGTTAAGTTTTATAAAAAAGTAACCTATTAAATTAAAAGTTAATCTGAAAAAAAAGTAACGCTTTAAGTAATTTAATTAAAATTAACTAAACTTATCAACTTAATTTTAACTTTTAACTCGTTATTGCCCAGCCTTGATTATTTGTATACTTAGTGTTTTTGCGATCTCTTTTAAAACCTTCTATCACAAGCTTTAGCTTATCAGAGGGTTGCGAATATTTACAAACTTATTATATCATCTTAATATATCTTTTATTTTCTATTTTCTATTATATGTGTATATTGTAAGATATGTTCTATGTACAAGAGAAATTATTTGCAAATAAACAATTTTTATTATTAATTAAAATAATTTTTATTTCGTATTCTCAAAATTAGTATTATAATTGATCTAAAATGCTAAAAAAATTAATTGAAATTTTTTAGTTTTCGTTGTCCATGTATGTACCTATCTATATAGGGTATTTAGATTATTCACTATTTAGAGCGTTTTGAAAATATAAAACAATATTGTCTAAAACATAATGTTAATACATTTACAATGACCACTTAATATACTGGTAAAAGTAAAGTATGCCTTTTGATAATACTAGATGATAAACTGTTTCCATACGTATTATATTACACACATATATATGTTTATAATATATATATATTATTCATGGATTGTCCTTAGGTCGAAGATCGGGGTGCGATCGTATTTTACCACCCGGGGACAGTCCACCACTATAATACCTATATAATAATATAACATGTGTATAGAGTAGTATAATGAACATTTGGCGATTGTATAATAAAAACAGTTTAAATCAACTGACCTCCACAAAATATATTTTCGGCGACAAATAATATGTCGTTACCATATGTATTGTATTAATACTGGTTTACTTGTCAATTATCTACTTTTGAAATGCTTTCAAATACTTTATAGTAGGTATTCTTATATATTCGTTTTTTTTAAATACTTAATTCATCTCTACACAATACGAGTAAACACACATAATATAACATATATATATGTTATGAGTAATGTCTTAAAATCAGCTAGGTATCATTAGCTTAACACTAATTAATTAAATTAACATTAATATAACATTAGTTAATGTATTATTAAAATGTATGGTTACAAGAAAGTAATATGAAATTAATGAAAAATCTAAATGTTCAAAAATACTGTACCAACAACTTAAAATTATTATAATAAATTATTCAAATTTTACAGTGTATTATTTTTGTAAAAATCACTTCGATGTATGAAAAGGACAAAATATCTGTATAGGTATGCAGAAAAATACATCCGGTCAATTTTTTTTCTTCTATAGTTTTTTACGTTGTAAAAGATGCCACTCTGAAAATGTATGAGAAATGCTTATTTTTAAAGTTATGTATTAGTTACATCATATAGTCAAAAAAATAAAAATGAAAACATGAAGAAATAAGTAAATAAATATAAAATATAAAATATAATAGAACCAATTTATACTAGTTTTATTCTGCAAAATATATTAATATAGGTACATAAATTGCATTTTATTTTATTAAATATCTATATACCAAAAGACAAAGGGAGATTTAGACATCCTCGAAATTTATTCAAAAGTAGATACAAAAATATTTTAATTTCGAAATTACACTAAACGATTTTAGATATCCCCCGAGAATTAGTTTTAAACACTTGTATACCATAAATGTCTATGAACTATCGTTTTACATTTAATTTTAATTATTTAACTGGTTAGGAAAGTACATAATATAGTCTACGTATATATAATTTATATGTTATGTTAAGTAATATTAAGTAACTATACCAACGGTGGAGGATTAAACACATGCACTAATTTTTATATAAATTGTATAGGAAAAAGTATTAACATTACTCTGTAGATTTATTATATGAATTTACCATGAAAAATAAGTTGTTGATAAAACCCGTAATTCGTCTTAGCTAGTCATTTTGTATAAAATATATTGTTTTAAATGTTAATATTCAGTTGTAAATATACAATACATTCAGCTAACTGAATTAAATTATACGTTATAAAATTCCTCATATATGTTCTCAGGTGTAATACTGGGTTGTTTAATAATACAAATGCGAATATTAAAAATAAGACAAAAATATCTCTCTATTTCGTCCTCTTGAGGTATGTGTTTTAGGTGCCTTTTTATTAAATACAGTAATAGGTACCCTAGTACGCTACTGTTTTTAACTTTTTTCAATTGAATATTTCTAAATATCAAAAAATCTAAATAATTATATTCATGTAACTATTATTATATTTTATAGGTACATTATATCACTTGTTCCTTTAAAAAAAAAAATTCCTTAATAAAAAAATTGTTTTACAAAAATTTTACAATATAATAGATACCTCTACCTATAAAATCATAGGAACGAACTCTTCTGACCATTCTTTGGTAGGTGGCGCCCCTAGCGGAATTCTTAACTGGCGTAATAGTTTCAATCATAACATTTTTGGCGGACGGGGTAGAGCGTTTAAACCTTATCAATCCACTTTATTTGCAGCACTGGAAATACCCGTTAATAAAGAAGCTCGTCAATAATAAAGAATAAAACAATAATAAAGAAGACCATGTAAAAATGTATTACAAAAACTTAAATACCCGTAGAACTAAAAATGTTCAGCGTTTTTGTTGATTTTTATTAGGTATTTTGTTTTCGTAGATTTTATAACATTATTTTTTTATGTTATTGTTTTTTTGAGCTATAAATTCTTAGCGATTATATATACTGATATAAAATATTGTATTATATTTATTTTAATGTGTGAATTATGTATAGGTACCTACATTTTTTTTGGTTAAAAGATGTCAAATATAAATAAAAAAAGGAGCAGGTAATATAAGATCTTTCCAAGAGCATATTCATTCTAGTTTTACATTGGTACTATGATTTTAGTTGAAGGTAGGGTTTAATAATTAACATCCATTAATGAGGTTTTTTGATAATTTTGACTATACCTATGTATTTTTTTTTAAGAAAAATTTAACATCAATGCGCATAGTTTCTCAATAAGAGTAGGTATTTAGTTATAGTATATATATATATTATATAATATATATATATCAATTAAAATTTAAAAGTAATATTATGGATATATAGTATTCAGCTATGGGGTGCCGTCAAAATTTCAAATACCAGCCGTAATCAAAATCCAAAATATCCAAAATCCTATGCATAATTTCTAAAGCGTATTCAACTGCACTCTTCACTCAGACCTTAAATTACTATATATTACAAAAATAGCTAAAAATGACTACAAACGTTTCAATAAACACCTAAATTACCACAAAATCCTCTTATTTCCGAAATCTTATTAAATCCAGGGTTAGGTTAGGGAATCCACGGAATCCCATTAAAAGACTAAAAAGGTAGTGGTGTCGTGACCTGTCAACGACTTTATTTAAAAACAATATTTTGTATTAATCTTATCGTAGTCTCACCATAAGGAAAATTCTACAATTCTGTCATTTCTGCCTTATATCTCATAGCTTCAATTTATTCTTATTGTTCCTTGTGTAACAGATTGTTAAAAAAAAAAAAATAGTGTGCATATAAAATTTCTTTGTTACTAAACTGAGTCGCATATATGCGCCCACACAAGATGGGAACCCGGTTTATTGGTGTGTCTTTTATGCAGTCGAAGGACAATTGCCTTTACTGAAAGTGTTCAAACAAAATATATGCTTTACCGCTAAATGTGGAATGAATTATCTTATGTAGGCACTAAGCACAGACAAACAGCACGTTATCATTTACGCATGTATTTTTTTTTTGACAATTTTATTTATAATACTCGTATTTACATTATATGTGTTTATAATTTGTGAAACAATTTAAAAAAAACTTTTTTTAACACTTGTTTTATTGTACTATTCTTATAGTGTTTATTTATTTATACTTATCTATAGGGATTCGGGGAGTTCTCTTGGCTTGATATTTTCTGAAATCTAGTCATTAATAATACTTGTATATTCTTTTAACCCAAAAGCGTGTCTTAAAAGTAGTCATGTTCGAAATTAAACCTTTTAAAGGGGAAAGTCCCTCCTTTGCCCATTAAAATAGGGGTTTTAATTATATATATATATAAAACAACTACCTAATGATGCATATTATTTTATTAATAATTATAAAATAATTGTCATTACCTTTGTCAACGTAATAGATTATCATTTATCCATTATTATTGTCTTCAACCGTCACCGTCGTGGTACAAAATTAACATAATAAATTTTGCAAAAATTTCCATCAATTGTGTATGCATTGAATACGTTACTATATATATAAACATTAAAAGACCGACCTATACTATAGTTTTATGGTAATAAATTTTAAATGGCCGGACTTCTGTTGTATTTTTTTAAATTTTAAATAAATGTATATTGATACATTTGAGCAAACTTTTATCATATATATAACGTTGTTTAATCGAACATTCGAATATTTAGATCTGGCGACAATGTTTATCCAAAAACTTGAGAACGTTCAGTTTGGCTGATTTTGCGTATGCAGAAAACCGAGCTAAACGAGGTTCGAGTTCTTATAAAAACCAAACAATAATAAGTTTGATACATTTACATAGGTTATTTACATTGTTAATCTATTCAACACAAATATTTTAAGGGTAAAGGACTATATTCTAGAAAGCGAAGTCCAGTTTATGCCGCCCTTGGAAATAACTGCAATAGTACAATATAGGGTTTGCCAAAACTAAAATAAACAACAGCAAATTAGATTTTTTATTAACGGGTAACACAATATTATAGAATATCGCGATGTCACACCAATAAAATTCACTGTTAGATAATGATGAATACAGGGCCGAGGAATAATTTATATTAGTTTTATAATATAAAATATATCACATTTTTATTAAGATATCATAGTATCACCAAAATTTGTTTTCACAGTTTATGAAGTTATAATAAATAATAACGGTTCTTATTATTATAGTGGTAGGGTATTATTATATAATTATTTAATACAATTAATTAATTATCTAATTTGGTATAATATCACGTGGGTTCTGGAGGGGGGAATCGCTTCTATCGCTCCCCCCAAATACGTGTCTGGCTTGTTATGTATTTGCTATTATTTCATCAAAAAGGAATTAGTTTGTTGTATTTTTTTTTTATCTATGATCTAATTTACTTCACGACCCCTAATATATGGTGCTTATATACATATAACTATAATATAATTATTTTTCTTTTTATAAGTTTACTATATTAAATGTTGAATAAATTTAAGGGTTATTACCTAAGAAATCTAAGAGTTTTATTACTTAAGGGTATAACACTAGGAAATTATATAATATATTTAATATAAAATGTTCCATAAAATTATAGATTTATAATGATTTAAAAATTATGGATATATACAAACTTATATATTGTAAAGTATTTATATTATTCATTAATGTTTTATAAAGACCATTTGTTTTAATCAAGCAGCTAATATGACATTCTTAGTGTATTGTAACTTATAAGTATAAAATATTTTATATACCACGGATAATTTTATGTATATTATATATATATACTATGTTTCTTTTTAGGTATATAGTTTATCAAATGTTAAATAAATTAGAGGAATATTTTTATCTCCAAACAAGGAAATTCTATTTAACATAAAATGTTCTTTGAGAGTATAAATTTATAATGTATACCCATAAAATATATATGTATACAATTTATAGTATTTACGATTTCTAAATTTATCAAACATTATTTGGTATTGTATGATTATTATTTTAATTATATTTAACTATAAGTCATGTGATTATTCAATTATGTTACTATTGTATAGAGGATTTTAATATTCAAAAATTAAATCAAAGAGTTCTTACAATATTTTGTTAGTATTGAAAAACCAAAATAGGAACTAAACTCTAAATAAAATATACTAAATATATATTTGACAGTTATATTTATATACTTATATTAAATTAAGCTATTTTAAATATATATTATGTTTTATAATATATGTTAATGCTAAAAACTCCCCGCATTTTATCGTTGTGCCGTCGCCGTCATCAACGGTCTATTTTAATCTACCAGCGGACGATCGGACACGTACACACACACACACACACACACATAGGTAAATAATTATCTGTTTGTCAATTATACTTATTATTATGTAAAAGTAGTATCGTTTTGATTGCCGAACCGTGTGTGCTACCCGCCGCGGCATTTTTTTTTATGGATTACACGTTCGCACGAATTGCGTTTTTGTTATAGTTCCGGCTCTAATAGCCACTACCACCTACCTATACCTATTATATACCTACCTATTATAATTTGTAAAAACGGATCTAATAGCCTACAATCAAAACATATTGTAAAATCGTTACCATTTTTGTGTGTATATGAATCATTGTATATTATATTTTTTGTGTGTGAAATTATTTATTTTGATTTAGGTTTAGGGGTGCTGGTATAATATAGCTGGCCAGTCTGCGCTCCACTTAATATTGTGAGTAATTTATTTTATTTTATTGTTGTGTACCTATTTGTGAGTGAATTATTAGAGCGACCAGAATACCTGTTTTGTTTATCAAATTATTTGTGTAAAGTCGGCTCTAATAGTCGGCTGTAACTTGTACTTATTCTAAGAGGTATTTTATTTAATTGTTGTGTACCTATTTGTGAGTGAATTATTAGAGCGACCTGAATACCAGTTTTGTTTATCAAATTATTTGTGTAAAGTCGGCTCTAATAGTCGGCTGTAACTTGTACTTATTCTAAGAGGTACGAATTATTTCTTAGTCTAGGTACCTACTATTGTGACTTAAAAAATATTTTTATGTTCACCGGTTCTAATAGTTCCCTCCTTATCAACACCATAGTCATTTAAGTCACCTACCATTTTTAATATTTATACATTATTTAATCATTTGTTGAGCCAAAAAGGGCTAATTGCCAATACTATTAGGTACCTATTTTTGTATATTATTCTTTGTGTTGCTGTGATTTTTATTTATTTATTATTTATACTATTATTATTTACTTGTACCAGCAATACAGCAATATTTATTATTTACCTATCAAATCTGAGTTACCATTTTTACTAGTCTTAAGTTACCTTATCCCATAGTTTTAAGTATATTTACACACCCACACGTGTACACACGGCACATACTCTTCCATCTATATAGGCCCTAGTTTTCCTCAACAAACCTGGTTAGGAGCTCTAGGGTTTTATTCACATAAATAGACACCGTGTGTCCGATCGAGTCGTTTCGGATATCGGGTTAAGTGGCGCACACGAAGTAAATAGGTAACCGGGCGCGCGTAATAATATTTTACGCTCCCGGTCCAAACAATATAGATAAAGTCATACTAAATCCAATTTTTTTTCTACGATTACTCTTTTGATATGAGTTAAACTTACTGAATAACATCATTAATATTAATGAATATTAAATTGAATTGTTATATTAAACGCAATGATTTATCATTGCTTTCAAATGTAATACATCCACAAAGAGTAACCTGTCCAGTAGCGAAGTGCGTCCACGCCAACTAACACCCAATAATCGAAATGCACTTTTTTTGCACTTATAATTATTAACGTATATTTAGTGTGAAGTGTAGAAATTTTTGATTTCGATTTTCAAGAAAATTAAATGTATAAGTTGCAATGATTTTTTACACTTCTCGTGTGTCAGTTTTAGAGAAACTATATTTTAAAAACTAACACCTGAAGGTAAACTAAAATTTTCATGCTCAAAATGCAAAGTTAAAAAACGAATAAGGACGAAATATTTGTGGGATCAAATGAGAAATCAGGCCAGTTCCGTTAAATTTGTGAGTGACAATTTCGATGATTTTGGTAAGCAACTGAAAGAAGTGCTTACTAATATCAAAAAATTTAAAAAGAAAATAAATTGCTAAAAGACAATAATATTAAGTTAAACTATCATATTTCTACTTTAACTAAATGAGTAAATTTATTGGAACAACAATTAGTCGTAAATCATGTATAAATATTTGGAATACCTGAGATAAAAAAATGAAGACTGTAAAAATATATTTGATGATATTACAGTCAAAATGAAAATGGACCATGAAACATCAGTTATTAATGCTTTCCGTATATGATCAAAATTACTGAACAAACCGACGAAGATTATAGCTGAATTGGCATCAACGCAACTGAAGACAAATTTGATGGAGTTTCCAAAAAAGAAAAAACTAAAGGAAGATAGTATAAAATATGAAAGCTGTGAAAATGGAGGTATTTTTTTTATTAATAATTATCTAATTAACTATAATAATAATTTATTTCATAAGACTAGGATGTTTGCGAAAGAAAAAAGTTTTAAGTTCATTTTGTTTAAAATTTTGTAAAATTTTTATTAAAAAGCCTGAATACTCAAAAATCTCTATTATTAATGACATGATTGATCTATCACAAATAAAAATTTAATTAGGATAGAAAATATAATCATAATATGATTTTTCTTTAAACCAATGCACAGTACAATTCATTTTAATAAGCAATATAATTGTAGTTTATCATTATTAAGTCTATTTTTTTTCCATTTTAGCGAAATTTTATACTATTTTTTATATTAGAATAATTATTCTTCTGATACATCAGACAACTTTTTCTCAACTAATAAACTTAATAGGTTTTTCCTATCTAAAGGCTCTTTTGGTAGCCAACTCGTTAGCGTATTATTTCTACTAGAAATTTTCATTTATTTATAATAATAAGCATAAATTACTACGATAGTACAATAGAGGACTTACCAAAATTAAAACTGACAACAGAAAATTTGATTTTTCAGTTAACAGGTAACACAATATTATCTCACTAATAGAATTTACCACTAGATAATGATGAATGAACGATGGAGGACCAATTTATATTAGTTTTATTATATAAAATATATGTCCAGTGATGTAGTCGTACATTTTTAAGTGAGTATACGCTGAAGCTTGGAAGATTTATCCTCTACCCAGTGGCGTGGCGCAATTTTTTTTTGTGGGGGGGGATAGGTGCAAATAAGGTGGGGCTTAGGAGGCTAAGCTACCTAGATTTATTATCATATTAATGTAATGCTTGTTACAAAACTAGAAATTATTCGCATTTAGTTGGCAAAATCCGACATTTTTTTTCGGTTTAAAGAAAGTATTTTATTCTGCAAAATCCGAAAAAAGTTTATGACTCTTTTTTTGCTTATTTCAAAGATGTAATTTTTATCAGTATTTTCGAAACACTCACTCCCCCCATAAATAGTTTCTTCGGGATGGCCCTGATTTTGGATCATTGAAATGTATAGGGACGACCGAGTTTCACGCACATTTATAATTTATCTAGATTAAAATTGTATTATAATTAGTTTATAGTTATATAGGTATAATTTTATACTATACATCTTTATAAATAGCATAATAACTCTGATCAAAAACGCGATGGGACTGTTCGAGAACTAAGAAATGGTTTAATTTTAGATTGCTGACCGTGACCGCTAAAAAAAACCAATTATACCTATAGGTATATAGTATACCTATTTACATTATACCAGTAACCGCGTGATTAGGGAGCGCTTTCGTAGCTACAATCACGCAAGGGAACCATACATTTAATGTCACTATCACTTATCTGTAAGTTTACCAATTACCATCAGCACCACAGTTATACAACTACTTTTATCATTGAGATTTCGGATTTGAACAGTTAGCATTTGGATATCATTTATACCTATTCTATTTTAGTTATTTAACTATAATTTTTATTTTATATTTGTTTAAATAACATAAAACAATGAAAATAATAAACGAATATTTTTTGGCAGATAAAAGTAAGAAGCAGAACATTGATCAACCATTGAAAAACCAAGAAAATTGGAAATTTTATTGTAATAAAAAGTATTATATGATACAAATTATATATAAATAAAATATATTAACCTATTATAAAAATCTCTGTTACAACTAAAGGACAAGTCGCACTATATAGAATGTCAACATCACGTCATAGAACGGAAACGTCTCGAAAAAAAAGTAATATATTCAAACTTGACCGGTGACGGAAATCCTACACTGTCTAGTGTCTCTCGGTAAGTTGTACGTACTCGTACTTTGTTTCTTTCTGTTTTTCATTTTTATGTTACAATTTTTAATTTCATAACATGCCTAAATTAAGTAGTAAAAAACTAGCTACGATAGCACTAATTTTGGTGAAGAGAATAATTGCAAAAATGGAGCCAAGAAAACATGGATTCGAAAAATGTTTACTATGCGGAAATTTGAAGGAGAATACTACACTTTATTCAAGGAATTGGAAGATGAAGAAATTTCCTTTTACAAATATTTAATAGAATAAAAAAAAATAAATATTATTTACTTACTTTGTATTAATGAGTTTTTTTAAAATTTTATTATAACATGCGATTAGGTACTGACGTATACGATACGATACATGGTCAAAAATGAAATGTCATATGTTTATATACATTAAAATAAAATAAAACATACTAAAATATTGAAAATATGATGGATCCGTTCCGATTACGAATTCACACTACCATGGGCATTCCGAACGGTGGGGGGGGTGTCTAACCCCCCCCCCCCTCTGGAAGTTTTGTCAGTCGGTAAATCGCAAATGTGGTAGAAAAATTGGTACATATTCGGAAAAATGTCAAAATAAAATCGTCGTCGCTGGTTAGCATTTGTAGTTGGTTGTGTTATAGTAAGTATTATTATTATTAACTATTTATGTATAAGTAGAATAGATAATAATTGTCAGATAATATGCTGTTGGACACGGTTTGAATGATCCGGGATTTTCTCAAAATACCCGCGTTATAATGCGTAAACGTTCTATGCGCGACTGATTCCACTCCACCCGCCAATACACCCTGTCAGGCCTACATATTATAATATGTATAATGAAATAAATAAATAAATAAATGGGCCATCCCGACCGGATATGTGCGTTTGTATTATTATAATAATAATTATTATTAAGTGGTGAAATGTTCTTATTGTAACTTTATAGTGTGCGTTTCCTATTGTATCATTATTTTACGTTGGTAATTGCTGCGTGATCTATGCTCGGATTGCGGTTTTTTCTAGTAATAATGTAATTATTAATATTATTATTATTATTATTTAATATTATACGTGTTTAATATTGTAAGGCAACAAATATAGGAAACAGTATTTTTTTTTACCTTATATATAATTGTACTGCAGTGGCGGTCAGGGGAGACTAAAACTAAGTTTCCCCTTAAAAATCTTTAGATACCCATAAAAAATTATATTATATTATATATTATACGTGAGAAAACTGATATCATCAGAGAAATTTTTTGTCTGGATTTCACCGTCAGAGGTGGAATCCAGACAAAAAGTACATCTGACTGACATAGGCCGTCGTGTAACCATAATATCTAAGCCGTGCTGAAAACTAAACCGTACGCACCGTGAAGTGATATCTATATAGATAAATTTCCCGTTTTGATGGAATATTGTAATTTTTATAGGTACTAGGTAGATATGTACAGAGGGGCGTCATTTCAATTTTTATTTCGGGTGTGCGAGCTTTTTAACATTTCACCATTTCACCTGGCCATTTTTCATTCCAATGCTACAAAATTACTTCTTTAAAAACGTAAATAAGCAAAAAAAAAAATCCTCACTTTTTTTGGTCAGCGCATTGGAGCATTAGCAGGCCACTTTTAAATTAGTGGTGGTGGGGTGGTGCCGTTGCACACTTAGGCCCCCCCAAATGACGCCCCTGTATGTACATGATTTATAAAGTTTAATCAAATATGCAGAGAAAAACAAAAATTTATTTAACATTTCACATATTATTTTACAGTTAGTAGGTACCTAGTATTTTATTTTTATTATATACAGCTAATTTTATTATTATTACCTATTATCAGTTATATATTTATATTATGTAGTTTAGCTTAATATGTTTATAACAGCAAAAAAAAAAAATACCTATATCCCAGTGCTTTAATTGGGGGATGTGCAGGAGGACGGAGCTCCTCTTCTATTTTATAATATTTTTAGAGCAACCTAACTTATTACTTTTTTCCAGTATAAGAGTTTCATAGTTTGAGAGAACGCTCATTTATTGAAAGATACAAAATATAATACAAAATTTAATGTACCTATAGAGTACCGGCTACTAAAAATCTTCCAAATTTCACTTTGTGCTCTTATATTTTTGGCTACGCATTACTAAATCGGCCTAAATATCGCGTGGCCCACCGAGTTAAACTCGGTAACTCACCGGGCCTATTCGTATATGCATGCTGTATATTATTTATTATTATAATTATTATTATTATAACCCTAATTATTATTAGGTATTAGTATTTCTTAATATTAAAAATCACCATCACGGAGATTATGGCCACCGCCATCACGGCAGTGTGCACAGTGTCATGATATTCATTATCGCCACTGCGGCAGTGAGCGCGTACCTTTAGAACTAGATTTTATTTTATTTATATATTTTTTAAATTTATATATTTATAGGTATATGCGTGTAAGCGTGGCTTGGATGATAAATAGTAGTGTATTGCAACAGGTTTCGTTAAAAATAGTAAAATTTCCGTGAAAAATGGAAAAATACTTTTTATTATTATAAAATTTTAATACATTAATATACGAACAAAAATGTAAAAAATAAACTCTTATTACTCAAATTTTTTTTTATTTGTGGTAGTATTTTACTCATACATAAAAACATACACACCTACTACTACACTTTTTTTTCTTGTCTTTTTGTGTAGTCGGCAATTTTTCAAACTTATACCCCCCACCCCCAAATAGTGACGGTTCAGAATGCCTCTGATCCTGTTTTGTTCATCATTGTATATTTTGTGGTTAACAGTGAAAAAAGTGCCCAGAATATACATATTCATTATATAAATTTTTCAAAATGTATAAATGCAGTGTTTATGGGAAATAATAAACGACAAAAAGTAGTTTAAATAGACATGGAAAAATGCATGGTGTCATTAGTTTTGAGTGTACGAATTGTGTCGAAAAATTTACAAGATGAGACAATCTTGTGCGTCACAATCGGGAAAAATATACTGGTATGTACAAATATTAAATAAGATATTAAATATTTCAAATCTATTTGTACCTACGATAGATATGATAATAATCATTGTATCCAAGTGTAAATCAATTTTATTTATAAAAATTAATACACGAGTATATCAAAGAATGTGTGCAGACGTATTAAATGTTTAAAGAAAATATGTTTCTTTTACTTTTCAACAAATATAATTTAAATTAAATATGACGAAGAATAAATATCAAATATACTTATCAAATAATAATATCGACATTTTTGAATATATTTTTATTTTTATTATTAATATATGGATTGATATATTTATATATTGACATTGTTTACAAGTCCAAAGCTATGTAATTTTTCTAGTGGACTTGTACTTTGATGATAATTAAAACCCCTATGCTCAGCAAAAACTATGTCTGTCCTTTTATCACTAATAAAATCAGGAAAGCACACTCTATTTACTATATAGTTGACCTCCACATCACATTTACTACAACTAAAATAACCACTGTGGTATTTAACATTCAGAATAAAAGCTTTCGCAGGAACATCAACACAAAAAACGTTTACACAAACATTGAATTGTTGTCTTTTGTGTGTAAAACCATTATTGTGTAATATATTAACTTCAAAAATCAAATCATCTAAAAATATATGACTATCTAATGGTTTTCTATAATGACTATGATATAAACCTATTAAAAAGATATAATTTATTTTAAATAAACTAACTAAAATTGGTCAAAACTACTATTTGATGATTTACTAGATATGGGCAAACCATCTATATTAATAATTAAATCAATTTGGATAGAATCATTATGTAGCTGTTTAAGTTCATCTAAACATATTAAAAGACATTTTATTAAATCATTGTTCCAATAGAAACCTAGGTGGACAACCCTAACTTCTGTTAAGAAGTAGACTTTTATAATTATTTTTATTATGGTTTCGTAGTATTTGAAGTAAACTGGTAATCATTTTTAAACAAGTCTTTTCATTAATTCTCCCGGTACACAATTTTTAATGTATAGATAATGATTCATTTAAATTTGAATTTATTGGTTCTATGGGAGAGTTAGAAATATTTTAAGTTGGTACTAAATTGTTACTTTCAAAATTAAAACTAAAATTTGTCGTATTAGATGAAAAAATATTTTGTAAATTGAAGTTGTTTGTATTATTTGAATTGGATATAGAATGTAATATTTCAGAATTTGTACTTTCACTTGTAATAGGTTTCAACGGAAACAGATGTATCATTTAAAATAGGAATTGTTGTAACAGTTTCAATATCATTTGAAATATTCAGATTTTTTTTGATATTCAATAATTCAATAGCTATTCTTCGCCTACGCTGACGAGTCAAAATATTTTTCAAATTTTTCAATGTTTTAGAATAAATAAATTAGGTTTATATTTATTGCAGAAAATGTATTTACATGAAGTATATAATATAAACGTTGGTTTTTGTTTTGTACAAATTTAAAACTAGGTGCCTGATTAATACATAGATAGTTTATATAAAACTAAAAACATTTAAAAATAGGTAGGTATATTTTATAGTACATTCTTCTTCTTCTCCATCGCCTTCTCTCCAAACTATTTAGAGTAAGCCACTCTAATCCTACACTCCAACACTTAATTAATCTCCCTCATCTTCTTCAATTACCCCCACCTTCCCCATATCACTCGTCATCGCGTAAATATATTTTATAGTGTATTAATATTTAAAGAAAAAAATTTTAAAATAAGTGTCGTGTAAAGGAAATTATTTTATACCACTATGTATATTAGGGCTAGTTCACGTTTTTTAACCGCATACCTATAAACTATACATATGATGAACGTTGATCCCACGTTATACTTGTGGTTTTTTTTTTGTTTGTCCACTGTCGAGCTACGAACCCGCGATTTTATCTAGTAATCTAATATGCAACTGTAATTGTTCAGCCATGTGTTTCCTACTTTCCGACGTTAGCTCAATGCTAATATGTAAGTTATTATTGGACGTACAATACGAAGAACAATGAATTTTATAATGATAATTGACAAATTAAAAATTATATATAGTTATAATTTATAAATACTACAAACACGACAATAGAAGATGACAACTACATGTAAAACACAAGTAAGTACATCGTGTACTGAATAATCACAGAACATAACATCTGTGGTTATCTCTGACTCTTATTTCTCCAATTTGCTCCACGCATTAAAATTTTTGTAAAGGAAATTATTCAAAATCCTCAGGAATTTTCTACCAGAATTCCTAAACAGAATTAAAGCGGAATAATCTAAAATTAAATGGCATGGAATTCCTTAAGAATACCCAGGAATTTCCTACCGAAATTTCTAAACAGGAATGAAACGGGACAATCTAAAAATTAAATAATATGCCAAGGAACTCCTTCAAAATACCCATGGATTTCCTATCGGAACTCAATAACAGGAATCAAACGGACAATCCCAAGGAATTCCTGTTAATTCCCTATTAGGGTAGGTACCTATATAAATATATATTTATATATTATTTTTAACACATAATTACATTTTTGTAATAACATCGTATCCACATGCTTATTGCCTGGTACTTCACAACGCAATTCCGTCGCTCATTTTATATTCATATAACATTTTATATTTGTATTTATTCTAGCATAAACCGATGACATATAATAATGAGTCTGGTAGATATTTCTTCAAAATGTACAGTATAAAAATACTGCGACATACAGTTAATCTTATTTCGGTTTCGTTAGTAGGTACAAAGGTAGTACTAACAAAGGACTATTTTTAAATATTGGATTTATATTGAATTTAACATTTTATTATTTTTAATTTCTTGTATAGAACCCACTATGAACGAGTGTGTATCATCCTCCTTATATTTTTTATTTAATATAAATTTAAATTGTATAATAATACGTTTTGAATTAAAAAAAAATTAATTATAATACATTATATTATGTGATGATCACGGTAGATGCCATAATGGTAATCTTTGCCTAACTAGTTATTCTTTTCTCATTAAATCAAAAAAGTCTAAATCGATAAAATAAAATATAAGACGTGGTTCATCGTTCGTATACCTAGGTAATCGTGTATTAGGTAAACATATAAAATTATGTATATCAAAATTACAAACGATCATACTAAATTTTATTTAATTAATGTTCATTGCAATACGTGTATCACAATATCTGTCTATTATATTATATAAATAGTCTAGAATCAGAAGTCACATGATCTATTAATTAATTTTTTTAGAAAAAAGCCGAAAACTTGTTGAAGGGTTACCAAAATAATGAAAAAAGGATGAAAACTCGTGTCGGGAATTAAAAAATTTAATGTTTGTCAGTATCCATGATTTTTCTAGGTTGAAATTTGGAACATGTGAATTTTTATACAAAGATATAGAATTTGTGAATTATATATAAATTCATTGTTTTTAATTTAATGGATATAAAAATTACATATATTTTATGTTTTATATAATATTATTAAATAATTAATTATAAATCGTTTATGTTGCACTTTTATAATTTAATCGGATTATAAAAATAAACGTATACTATAACAACAAGTCTCGTCTCTCGCAAAGTGGTGCCTGCAAGATACCTCTGAGAACGAAGTGTTCTATGCGCATCGTTGTATTTTATACAAAGATTTAACTAAAGAGTATTGTACCAAGTTTAACTGCGTTTTTACCGTTATTTATATTTTACCTTATTTTGGTAGCATACAAACCTTTGATTGTGTGTTCAAACTTAATATTTACTTTGATACCTGTCAGTCATTATTGATCTGAAGGCTTATTGTTCTTAAACTAACTTGAGATAATCGTAATAGTCTGCTCCTTAGGATTTAGTTATAAAATGGTAGGTACTACCTTGCCGTAGTTAAAAATTCTTCAAATATTATTTAAATGTTTGAGAGACTAGATCTATTTCTAAGACGCAGGTCCTGATTAAGGTTATATACAAGTTGTAAAAACCGTGTCTTTTGAGGATAGTAACTCATATTTTCAAACATTAAAATATGTTTTATTTTTTTATGTTGCCGTACATGTCGATTAGAGAAATTTATAAATTTGTATTAAAGAAGATTAAAGTGTATGATAATAACCTAGAAAAAAGGCTTATATATTCAAACATACACTGAAATCAGTAATCGGACATCAGAAAGTACGTAAACTAATCTTCTGCTTTTGGTTAAGAGCACAAAAATACGGCGTGCTTCCATACCTTTATACGTAAAGCAAAACCATCGAAAATAAACAAAAATTGTTATAATTCTAAAAATCTATATTCAATAATTGTAATGAAATATTAATATCTATCATTACTATTGTACTATTACTTTATATATATGAATATATATTAAAAAATTATATTTCATTAGTTGACAATGATTCCGCTTGAATTTTTATGATTATTAATATTAACATTTTGTTCATATACATAATACTTCTACCTCAAAATTGGGTAAGTACTTGTATATAATATTATAATTGATGATTTTCTATTATTTGTATACATACATTATGTAAAACATACTACGACAACTATTTTATAAAACATAGAGAACAAATATAGAAAAAATTATGAAATACAAGTTTTTTGATACATTTATTTATTCTGCTTTATATAATATAATGAATTAAAATTGTTATTGACAAAATAAATTTATTTGATGATGGAAATATGGGTAGATCATATTGATTGATCTACATGTTTCAATCAATTTTATCTGATATTGTAATTTGTAGCTATTGGTCGTTTGCATATGTTTACTAACATTGTGTCCTAAAAATAAATAAATAAAATAAAAGGTTGTTAATAAAGAATTAGAGTAAAATAATCATGTGGTTACGTCACATAATTTAAAAATTTTAATATCAAAAGAAATCAACAAAAGGTACTAGATTATGTTGTTAACTATAATTTATTTTTCGTTTCATATTTCTAAAGGCGCGTTTAAACTTCGCGATATTGACTCGCGAGTCAAATCCGTACATCACACTCCCGAGAGACAACCCCGTGGCGAGCGTTTCATCTGCGATTTCAATGGTACCTCCCCGTGCGGCTGCAGCATTTGCCTTAAATGCAGTACATGCACTGCAGAAGGTGCCCATTAAAGTAATATTAAAATTACTTTTTATTAAAATAGTAACATAAAAAAGATAATAGTTTTATTAATTTTTCATTGTATTTACAATTTATTAAATAATTTTATTTATTATTATAAATATTAAATTATTTAAATAAATATAGAAACAATTTCTACAAAATAATTATTTTATTTAGACAATTACGTGTTTTAGAAATAATGTTCTCTCTTTAATATTAAATAATAACTGTTTCATTTGTTGAAATAAAACAAACTATATTTTGAAAATCGGGTATTAAATTTTATTTAAATAATTCTATAAGTTACTTAATTTCACCAAATATAGTAAATTATTTACTATGATAAATTTTACTATACTACTTTTCTATAATATGTAATATTATCTTATATAAAGTAAATGTGGCAAATTATCTTTTATATTCTACTGAATATAATATAATAACATATTTAATATATTATACAATATAAAAAATATAATTGAATAAAATTAGTTATATTGGACATGCCAAAAGTATTAATATATACCTAATTAAAATAAATATTTTTATAAAATAATTATAATTATTGGAACTAGTAACCACTGATCATGGACAAAAATACTGTAGGTATATATTTATATACTAATTCCCAAAGTTTGTTTGTACGTAGTAAAAACCCATACAGTACATCGGATCGAAACCAAATTTTGGATATGTTTGGCACGTTCCATAGCGGACTTTAGTAAAATGTTGAAAAGAAATCAGTTCACGTGGAAGAATATAATCACTATAAACCCGTATTATACACTAAAATGTACAATGTTGTTGTTTTTTTTTTTTATTTTGTTATTTATTACTAATATTGTTATTTGGATACCTATTAATTATATAACTATTACGGAAATTTTGTATAGAATAGAGTAGAAGATATTTACCTAAAATGTTATATAAATATACGTATCTCGAAGAAGACAGTATTGGGACAGTATTGGTTTAAAAAAATGGTAATTGTCTATGTAATATAATTAATCAAAAATATTGATTATTGATGCATATTTTCTTTGTTAATATTATGTATACCAGAAAATATATAGTTTTTGTTATTAATTTATTAATTTACCCAGTTATATAAAGCTAAATTATTATTTAATAATTAATCACTAACTAAATAAATAATAAATTTAAAAATGTTTACAAATAATATTCTTGTAATATATATCTTTATATTCATTTCAGAAATTAAACTGTATAATTTAGAAATAAATGAATTTTAAAAGACATTTATTATTTATTTTCATATAAAGTCATTAATTGGTAGACACGGAATTTGAAAAATATATCACTATTTTGGGAAGTCTAATAAAAACGAAATATTTTCATAGATTTTGTTACAAACAATTATAAACAATTGTAGTTTATCTATTTAGCAATTTTTTGTATAGGATAAATAGATTATAGGTAGAAGCAGCGGCGGTTCGTAGGGTTCACAGTAGGTGGGGCACAAATATTTCACCTCTCTCCTATAACCCTATCATCATAATTAACCACCCTTAATTTCAATTTTATATATATTATACTAGATGAATTATCCAGCATTGCCCGTATTGGATTGTTTTGTTTTAAATATGTTTTTAATATTATAGAAAATTTTCTGAATAGGTACATCATAGTAATCTTATGCAACTTCGTTTACCTCAGTGTTTAGTATTTTAAATATTCTATTTCCTGAGTATATTTTAATAACATTTAAAAAAATATTATATATTTATAAATACCAAAGAATTTGACATCAGCCCCACCTATGGTACACAAACTTCTAAAGAAGATCAATTGTTCATAAACTTCTAATAAGATTTTAATGGTCAATTATTCATGAACTTATTACTTTTTCATTTTAAAAAATATCCGGGGGGGGGGGGTGTGAAATTTTGAGGTTATATGTTATGAAATACAAAAAATCTTGAAAAAATAAAAAAAAAATAATACTTATAACCTAATTGCAGTGCAATCTACCGGGTTCAATTGCGAATTTAAACCATCCAAGGATCCACTCTAATACACAAAAAATATTTCATTAAAATCGGTGCAGCCGTTTAGAAAAATTTGGAGTACTTACACACGGACGAAAGAAATATATAATATATATTATATAATGATACGAAACATTTTTAATGTACCTATGTCCTACATCAACAATTAATGAAAACAAAATATTTTAATCTTAAAACGTATCATATTTCCTATAAACAATGAATAAAGTATATATATGTGTATATATATAAATAATAATATAGTCTTGAAAAGTTATAAATTTAAATATATAAGTGTATTATGTATAGATATTTTATTATACACTTAACACTTAATACATACGTATCTATAAATATTAATTTATTTCCTTTAATTAATTACGAAAAAAAATTCACCGAAGGGATTATTTTTAAGTAAGTATCAAGTATATCGATATTATAATAAACAGTATTTAAATTAAGTGGATAGTCAGTAGTCCTAATTCTAGGTATAGTGTGAATATTTGACTGAATTTTTTTAAATATAATATATAACTTAAAACTTCTGTTTTTGTATAATTTACAAAAAAAAAAAAATATTTCAAAAGTTGTTAAAAATTTGAAAATAGCTATTTTATAGTTTCTGATCGATAATACTGAGAAAAACATTTATTGAATTTTATTGAATTTTGAATGAATGAGGAGAACAATTTATAGTTTCAAAAATACAGTAAAATATTGAAAAATTGTACTTCTTTTACACTATTTAATACTGGTAGGTAGCTTTAGCTACAATTTTGGCAATATTTTGCTGTATTTTTAAAATTATGAATTACTCTCATTCATTCAAAGTTCAACCAAATTCAAAAATTTTTTTTTTTAATATTATTGATAAGTTATTCTATAAAATGGCTATTTTGAAAATTTTCAAAAAACATTATTTTCATTAATCATACAAATTATTTAATAGAATGCAGTAAAATATTCGCACTACATCAAAAATTAGGACTACTTATTTTATAACTTATTTACATACTATATAATGATAAAATATTGTTTATTGTGTAATGTATATTATTACAGACAACAACTATGACGACGAAAGACCAGATGACCATAAAAAATAACTCTGGCATGATTTATTTATGCCCGGCATGACCGTGGAATTTATTCGTACCGACAATTGAGACAATTCATTGCATTTTATACGGTTGATTTGGACACAGCGGTGTCCATAGTCTATTGTAAGTATGTAGCTAAATTAATATTAATAATAATCGTATGATACGATTGATCGCTTGGAATATCGTATTTTTTTCGGTAGTAGTTAGTTATAATGACTATTATATTTCTTATTTAATATAAGTTTTCGATAAATATTTTCTTATATTCAATATTTCAAGCCGCCATTGGGTAGAAGGCAAAGAAACAATTTATTTCACCAATGATATAATATTAAAAGTTATCATTGATTTAAAATATATGCATATTAAATATGAAAATTTATTTTATGTAATAAATATAGTGCCACAGCCTGGATCTGCAGTTTCGTTTTTATTTCGCGTTATTTTTTTAGCTTGGCGGGTTAGATCTTCAAATCTGTTTGATTAATGCAATTGATTATAATTGTCGTATAATAAATATTGTATTTTTGAATTTAAAAATTGAGTATATGAGAAAACCATTATCAAAAGCCTAGTGGTTATGCCCATTACCCCTCAAAACTATCACTGGGTTAAAACCCTTGCAAATCAAAATTTAAATTTATATTGAAACCGTTAAAATAAAATAACAATACCTTATCTATTGTTTATATGTATATAAAACGGTATTGAAAATTAAAATCGAAACATAAATAAATGTAATACCAGGTAATCAAAATCGAAAATCTGTTTCGAGTCTTGGTTTAATCACGATGATTATTAGGTACTGCACGTGCGGATACGCGAACAACACGGCGGTATCTCATGTGGTATACACATTAACGAAAACCATGAGAGTACAAACTTATAGTTATTTTAATATTGCCTATATTCAATACGCATTAGTTTTGAACAAAAACCTGTTAATGAATATACACTAATATACGGTTAATGATTAGTGAACGTTGGAAATTTATTTCACATTATAATAGATTATTTGTAGGTATTTACGAAATGTAGTCATTATCTTATATCCGGTTGTCGATTCGATTTTTTATTGAATATACAGTATATTTTGTTTAGATATATTTTGCATATATCTGTTTAAGTACATATGAATAAACGAACATACCTAATATTATATTATTTTCATTGTTTAAAAAATTATTAAAAATAATAGTTAGAAAATGAATTTATATTCGATACACTGAGTAAATATATTTTATACAAAGCATATAATATTTTCAGAGTAACAATTGAGAATTTATGGTAAATTATAATGAACATACAATTCGATAAATTCTTAAGAAGACCTATCCTTAAGGAAGTGTATAGACGATTTAATGTCCAGAAATACATTCAATTTTATGTGATAAGGTACAAATATATTATACACCTATAACCCACAATAAACTTCTCTTGATGGATTATTTTTAATATTATGTTTCAAAGTGTCGAATCACCTATTATCATAAGATTTATATAAATAAATATTTTATGATCATTTGTTAATGTTATAAACAAAATAAGGAATTTAGCTTTTGAGTCTGTTTATATTATATTAATACATTTCTCGTCTGTTATTTTAGAAGTTATATTAAGTACTATTTATCGAGGTTTCAAACCAATAATAAATAAAAAATTTTTTTTGATCGAGGATTGGTTTATTTAAGTGTTTTAATCGTAAACAAATAAATGGTTTTTCAAGAATTTCGAGATATTACCTATAGATAATAATGCATTGGCGTATCTGAAGCTCAATTAAGGAGGGGTGCTTTAGAAATTATAATATACTTCCTCAAAATAAACGAGTGGGGTCAACTCCCCTCTCACCCCCAAAAAAATGTAAGTCTGCATTTTTTTTTTTTATAATCTTATTCATTTTAAATTTAATATATACATACAATGCTTAAAAATAAAAATAAAATCTACGAGGAGAGCAAAGAGGTCATGCGTCCTCTCCAAATTATATACACTATAATTACACAATATTATCTAATTATAATATGTTATATAAACCTATTTTAGACAAATAGAAAAGTATCCACAAAATCACTCAGGGGTATGCCTCGTCTACCCATACAAAAATTTCTGGACCCACCCCTGGATCACAAATTCTATAAACGAGGGATGTATTTTTTTCATAATAATCGTGGTAATAAGTAATAATCAAATCAAACAATAAATACTTCAACAATACTATCTTACCTAAAGTAAAGCTAAGTCATATTTAAATTAAATAAACAGTCGTACGTGTAACAATGTAATATTTAAGTTCAAAGACGAAAGTGTACTTTATTTAAAGTGGAATATATATCTATATATTATATTATATAGGTATTATTAATGTACATATATATACATACATAATAAATTTTTTTAAAATTAAATAAAATTGCAATTTTAATTTTAATCAAATTAAAAATTATATAATAATAGTTTATAGCTAACAATATTATGTAGCAAACTACATTGTCTATTTTTTAATACACGCCTTTTCTAATGATTTACAGTTATTGAAAAAATAAAAATTAAAATGAATTTTTTAACAACTCATAAAATCTGTAAAAATGCACATAATAAAAAATGGTAATGTTTAAAATTATTTTTTAAATATATTTAAATATTTTCAAATTGTTGTATTTTCATTTTTCTACACATTTCATAAAAATTATTTTTACTTTTACCTCTTAAAATTTGGGTGTACGACGTACTCTTAAAGTTTAAAATTTACAAAAATATTATAATAGACTATAGTTTTAATTTAAACTAGTTTTCTATATGAATTTTAAAATTTGGTTTTTTGTCCGATAGATTTATATGTGTTTTTTTTCGTGGACTTTTTTCTTTGGCTTATATTTCTGTTACTCTACAGTACCTATATAATACAGTTAAACAATTTTTGATTACCGGAATTTCCACCAAAAAAATTAGTATTTTTTAAAAACGTTTAAAACAAAAAAACACGTATAAAAAATGTCAAAACGTTTTAAAGGCCATTTAAATTTAAAAAAAAAAATGTATTTTTAAAAAATCTGTTTTTACAAACTTATACCTATAATACATTTTTTCTAAATTAATTAAATTAATTAATTAAACAAAGAAATTATTTTATTCAGGGAATGTATTACTATGTAAAACTGGAGTTAAAAATATTCACGAAGTTTTTGAGTAGGTACCCATATATACTAAAATATACTAAAAATGGCCTGATATCGTCCTATCACTACTTTTTGGAAACGCCAATTACAATATAAATTATCCATAATTACATAAATAATAACACAGCTTAAATCCAAGAGGGAATGCAAACCACCTATTGTCTCTTCTTGTACGCCACAGTAATAGTATATTGTTTTTCAATGAATCGATACAAAATTAGTGTTTTACTTGGTGCCACACTTCATACAAAATAAAACAAAACCGTATAAATGTATTCGATTGCGATTTATTGGGATACCAGGTTCAATAAGCTAATAATGTCAACTTTTATTATTCAAATTTCTATTTATACAACGATAAGAAAAATCAAGGATCCCATAAAATAAAAAAACCGCTTCAAAAGGCAATTTTCCGATGAAAATATCAAATTTAACCTCAGTTTTTATTTGGTGGACGATAATGGATGTCATCTTAAACGTGATAATTACTAAAACTTTATTTTGCTAGTCTGAGTTTATTGAATTAAATTTAAAAATCGAGAACTCTATAAACATAATGATTATGAATATTCCAAAATGTCCTCAATAATAATTGTTGCGAGAACGATGCCCTGATTATCATAAAGAAATTAGGTGTCCGTCAATTGATAATTTTCTGTAAATTTATAAAAATAAGATATATATAACTAGCTTGAGTGGAACTCCTTTTAAGTGATACTACTTGTTAGTTCAACACCTTTTAAGTACGAAACATTAAATTAATAATTCCGATTAAGTGTCACCTTGTAAGTTGTAATTTTTTTTAGGTCAACAACTCATTAGTAGAATTATAATTGAGTACGATTTATATATTTTGATATAAGTATTTATCAAAGTTTCTCGAATTTTAACTATTCAAATAACGAATGACACCGTTACGTATATCGACAGATTATATATACAATTATCCGGTCGGACGGGGACGGTCGATAGACAAAGAAACGTTCAGTCGGGCATTAAGACGTCCGGGAAACCCGAATCTTACGTCCGCGGATTCCTACAAAGTTCCTACAAAAGTTGCTAAAACCAATTTCGAAAGTTTAGATAATACGACGGCACGGTCGGCATGGGAAAGCGTCGAGTAATAATGAAAGTCATTGAGTGGGGAAACACATTTTTCCTCCAGGCGTCGAAAGCTCGGAGAAAATATGAAAATGAAAAGGAGCGAAACTCGTAAAAATTTCAAAACGACCAGAGAATTGTATGATAATCATAATGATAAAGGAATACGTGTCGAGCGATTGCAAAAACGAGTTGGGGAATTAAATATAAGTATAAGATGTTTTAAAACGGTTTAAAAATTTATCATTATATATATATATATATATATATATATATATATATATAAGACTTATCAACTGCGTATTAATATTTTATTAATATTTTTATTCTAAATTCTCACTAAAGATTGTTCATTTCATTGTTTAATTATTTTAAAGTTATTATGACTACACCGTTTTTTCGTTTGGGTTAACCATGCACGAAATAGAGATTCTGTTAGAAAATTCGTCTCATCTAAACGACTTATTTAATAACCAGTATATATTAATATATATATATATATATATATATAATATATAATATATATTTTTTTCTAAAAATTAACCTTTAAAAAAGGTGATTCTCTTATATAAATTTTGGACTTTAGTATTAATTTTTAAAGTTCTTTGCATGGGTAAATAATAAATATACGTTTTTTAAACATAGTATTTATATAATGTATGCATTACATAATTATAATTAGAAACATAAAAAAGCTCTAGTGTAATCTATTATAATGATTTCTCCCTTTCAAAAAAAGTTTAAAAATTACCCTATGGAATTATATAAAATGTAACGCATATTTTACTAAATTAGTATAGAAAAATCGCAAATACTGTATCTAAAATTATTTTGAATGTATGACATATGTATATTATTTATGCTAGAGTGCAAAAATTAAACAACTAAATTATTTGAAAATAATAGAGAAAGTAATTTAAAACAATTATATTTACAGTTATATATTATCTACCTATTATTTTACTACTTGTTGGACAGAATTTATGTCTTCTTCTTCTTCACATTTACCTTCTTTCCCAACTATTTGAGGTGGACTATCCTGGTCCTACACTTCCACTTAACTCTATTTCCCGCGTTTTCTTAATTTACCCCCATATTTCTCATACCACTTACCATCACTACTCCCATCTCTTTTACGTACTTCCTCTCCCCCTCTTTCATCAACATACATTTTTTTACTAATCATACTGACTCAGTCTCTTCCTCTTTAATACATATGCGAGTCATTTTAATCTATTCTCCCTCATTTTTTCTACTATCGAAGCTACTCCAATATTACCTCTATACTCATTCCTTATTTTATTTTCTCTAGTAAATTCACTCATCCACCTTAACATTCTCATCTCTTCTACACTTATTTTATTTTCTATCTTCCTATCTACTGTCCCTCATTCTGTTCCATATATCATTGCAGGTCTCACCACTGCCTTATAAAATTTACCTTTTAACCAAATATAGATTCTTTCGTCATAATAAACACCTGAAGCTTCTCTCCACTTCATTCATCCACACATAATCTTGTGTTAAATATCATATCATATCATCATATCATCTTCGAACCCTCATCTTTCTGTACAACGATCTATTTAGAATTCCTAAATACTTGAACCTCTAAACCCCTTCTAAGACATTCTCACATAACTTTATTTCTAGCCTTTCCTATTTTCTTTGTGTTCCCTTTCACCAAAATTATACTAAAACTCTAATATTCTAAACTAAGTTTGTAACACTTTCTTAAAAATACGTTATTTTTAAATGATTTCACGAATATTGTAAACAAAAATCAAATGTTAAAAATGTATCGAATAACTGATTGTTTATACCTGGGGTATATCTTAGGCACGTTTATTTACGGACTGAAGATATCTGGTGGATTTCCTTTTTAAGTGTCACGTATTTCTTCTCAAGTTTTTGCTTTGTATTGGCCATTTGCTTTTCAGATTCCTTTTTCTTCATTCTACTGATTCTGGCCGCTTCGTTGTTCTTTTGGCGTTTTGCGTAGTAGTCCGAATTTCTGTCGTTGGACGAAGAATTATTATTCGTAGATGAGTTCATGATGGCCTTTACTCGCAGTCGAAAACTCTGTAAAACGTACTAGATTATAATACTTAAATAAACAATGAGAAAATTAAAAACTGTCTAAAACACTTACTTACTCAAAAATAAATGCTGCAAAAATCAAATGCCGCACTACGTATTTTTATTGAAAATATGAACACCGAAGTAGATCCGTCGCCGTCAGACTGAAATCGCTCAATGAACCGCCAGATACATCTGCATAACGGGTATAAATACCTGATCGTATATTAGAGAACGTTAATGATAATTTAATAGATCTATTTCCTACCTTTATGGCATATCCGCTGTATTGTATGTGGTATACTAGGTTTGTAATTAATAAATGTATCCACGCACGGGGCTTAAACAATTATAAGGTTGTTAAACAGCAATTAGCAGTATATAAATCTCTTATTAGTTTGCTTTCACTTCCAACCTATAAGATATGTAGTTATTATTTACCGTTATTAAAGTTTTATTTTGTAGCTGGTATTTTCGTATTTATCAGAGTAGGTATTTGTAATGATTACATAAAATACATGCGGTCAAAAATTACGGCGTGATTACAGTGGCCGTTTTAAATGGAAAACAGGTGGATCATCCTCCCTGGGATTTAATTTTTTTTCATTTAGCGATAAGTTGATCGATAAACGCTATCAATAAAAAATATAAACTCTCCACAGGATAATTTAATACAATGATATACTCGTAATTAAATATTCTGATGTATAAAATGTATTCAGTACAATACATAGTTCAAACGAGTGGAAAGAAAGATAATAAATATTAAGATAATACTTAGGAGAATGCTATACATGCATTTTTACATTAGAAATCACGTTCTTACTTTCTAAGTTCAACATATCTTCTAATTAACGTAGTTTCCATATTTAAACAGAATATGATATATGAAAATATTTATTATTGATGAACATATATTTATTACAATTTCTTTTTAATTAAAACAATTTTTGAAATTTTTAATTTTTTTGAAAAGTTGGAATTTGATATTTTTTAATCAAATTATAGATTGTTTTTTTTTTTTTTTTTTTTGTTATAAATCGTTAAGTTTAAATTTTTAATTGAATTTATTATAGTTAATTTTTTAGTTGGCTTACTAAATTAAAGTTTATAGTGGTTGGTATATTTACAAGTTTTTTTTTAATACATGCCAAATATAAACAAAATTAATAGTAAATATACTGTACCTATTAAAAATAATTACTTTTGATTGTTCACAAAGGTTAATATCATAAAAATATACACAATAAAATTACATTTATAATTTACAATCAATAGGTTAGAAATAAAATAAATAAAACATTTTATTTTAAAACAGTAATTTTTAAACCATAAATTTATCTTAATATAGATTTACTTAAATTATAAATAGCACCAATAATGGTCATTGGCTAAATTTGCATTAGCCATTAAAATTTATTTTGAAACATTTTAAAAGCTTTGAGTAGCTGATTTATGCGTTCAATATGCACTAAAGCATTTGCAATGTTTCGAGAAAGGAGAGCTTCTTTTTTAAAAAATTGTTTTTTATCTTTTAAAAAGTCAGGTCTTGTAAGGGTCAAATTATACTTCTTACAGGTATCATCTATTTGACGGGCACTGAGACACTAATAATAGATCTTCAATATATAACTTTAAATTTGGGCTCCAACGACCGGCAACAGAAAAGAAAAATGAATAATAACAGTCATAATCAATTTTCTATCTTCCATGTATTAGTTGATTTTTTGTCATTGAGAGCGCGACTAATTGTTACCAATAGATAGCAATAGATAAAATTGTTATGTTCGTATATTCTTCTATTTTTTTTTTTTCTGTTAGAGCTTCATATGTTTTGATTAATTTTAATTATACTTTAGAATTCGCTGTGTCAAACCAAACAAAAAACCGCCAATTTATCGTCGAAGTAAGTCATATTTCAAGTTTTAGGTAGGTACCTACATTGAAATACCTTTATTTTGAAATAATTAATTTACATTATTATAATATTATAATAAATTAATAAAACCGTTTCATACCCATACATTATATAACAAATATATTTTATTATTTACTAAAAACTGTGTTTTTATCAGATAGATTGAATATTTGTCAGATTGCCACCTCAATTATTAAATATATTATACATTTATGGTCAAGACAATTTTTTTGGTAATGAATGACAGGCAGACGACAACACATTCATTGATGATAATTTATTATAAGTATATTATAATATTAGATAACATATTATATTAAATACATTTAATAGTTGAGATATTTAGCACATAAGCTAAAATTTAAATTTAAGCATAGGATGTTTATTTGGCTGTATACATCAATGGTATAATATACATAACTACATCAAGTGCTTAATTCTTTTTTTAAATATTAAATAATGAATTTATCTTGTTATTATCATTATTGAATTAGTTATATAAACAATATATTTGTTCCAATTTTTATTTCATTATATCTTAAAATATAAAATCGAAAATTGAAACTTTGGACGTTAATTTTTTGTCATATACCAAATGTAAATGGATTGTAGAATAGACACAAAAAAAATATGGTATCTGATATATTGCAACAACACAGGCAATATTTAAAACGACCAAAAATTACGAATCGCTCAACTAATTTTAAATGAAACACTAATATTAGTTGAAGACCAGCTTCTAAAAATATCCGGCAAAATGTTGTCAGACTTTAACATAAAATCACCCGTCCGAATTCAGGAACATGACAGACAATTTCTTTTAGACAGAGACTATCTTGCGGAAATATCATACAACACTAACCAACTTTCATTTTTCGTCCAGGAAAATGAACAAACATTGACAGATGACCAACGACTTACGTACAATACTACGTATATAATAGAAAATGTGATGCAGGATACTGGTCAAATGTTTTTTCTTGATGCGTCTAGAGGGACTGGAAAAACTTTCTTAATAAATCTATTACTTGCCAAATTTATAATGCAAGGGAAAATTGCATTAGCAGTAACATCTTCCGGAATTGCTGTTACGTTATTAAAAAATGGAAGAACTGCTCACTCAAATTTTAAATTACCTTTAGATTTTCAAATCCAAGTATGTCCATTTTGTAGTATTTCTAAACAAAGTTCACTAGCTAAAGTGTTAGTGTAGTAGAAAAACATATTTTATTGTGTGGGATGAATCGACTATGGCAAATAAAGGAGGGCCTGAAACTCTTGATCGCACACTTAGAGATTTCAGAGCTGATGAACGTCTAATGGAAGAAGTAGTTATATTGTACCCTGGTAATTTTTGGAAAATATGTTTCAGCATAGTGATGGGATAAATGCTTGCCTCAAATCATCGTTTTTGTGGGTTAATGTTATGAATTTAGGACTCATGACAAAAATATGGGTATATTTGGATGGTGATATGAATACCGCACAATTTTCAAGAGCCTTATTAGATATAGGGAATGGGCATATTTCAAATGACGATGGTGAAGTACAAATAGAACCATTGCAACTAGCGTTTCTGGACAAGACGAATTGATAGATAAAGTTTATCCACCAGTAGTTCGAAAAAAATACACGATTGGTTACGTTAACGAGCAATTTTAGATTCTAAAAATGATTCTGTAACAAATATTAATACAAAAAGTATTTCAATGTTTCAAGCGCATTAGCAAACTTCTCTGTCTTTTGATAGTCTCACTGTTCAATATAACGCTATTGATATTACAATTGAGTTCTTGAATTCTTTAAATCCATTAGGACTTCCACCTGCTTTTGAACTTGATTTAAAAATTGGTGTTCCTATAATTCTTATGAGAAATTTAAATGCACCAAAATTATGCAACGTTACTAGATTAAGAATAATAAGTATGCAACGGAACATGATTAAAGCTAAAATTCTTTACGATTCATCCCAAAATGATGTTGTTTTTATCTCTAAAATACCAATGTTAACAAATGAATACCAGTTCGAATTCCAACGCGTCTAATTCCCAATATTTGTGTATTCCCAGAGTTAATGAGAATTTTATTAAATACCACAACTCAAGAACAAATAAAAAACTAATTTCAAGTTGCTGAAACAAGTAAAAAAAATGATTGCACACACAAAAACATTAGATTAACTTTTTTATGCTGACGTACCTAAATAACTGTAGGTGAAGTAACATAACTGTAAAAAAAATTGTACTGTCTATAATATTCAAAAATGGACAATCAGTAGGGATAGGAAGTTATATAGATACTAAAATAGACAAAATATACACAAAAAAATCTAAAATTGCATACAAAAATATTAATAATATTATAAATGATAATTCTTCTTCTTCTTCTTCTTCTTCTCTTTCGCCTTCTCTCCCAACAAAATTTGGGGTCAGCCGCCCTGGTCCTACACTTCCCCTTAACTTTATCTCTAGCATCTTCTTCACTTACTCCCAAATTCCTCAAATAACTCACCAACACATCACCCCATCTCTTTTTCGGTCTTCCTCTCCCCCTCTTACCAACAACATACATTTCCCTTACTAATCTTACTGCCTCAGTCTCTTCCCTCCTTAATACATGCCCCAGCCATTTTAACCTATTCTCTCTCATTTTGTCTACTATCTAAACGAACCCTATACTACCTCTGATATACTCATTCCTTATTTCTTCTAATATCTTTCTAAATTTCTAAATTCTTTCTCTTATCTTTCTATCTACTGCCCAAAATTCTGTTCTATACATCATTGCAGGTCTCACCACTGCCTTATAAAATTTACCATTTAACCTAATAGGAATTCTTTTATCACACAGAATACCTGACGCTTCTCTCCACTTCGTCCATCCACACTTAATCCTGTGTTTCATATCCTCTTCGAAACCCCCATCTTTCTGTACAACGGACCCTAAATACTTGAACTTCACCACTTCTCCCACCACATCCCCACTTAACTTTATTTCTAGCCTTTCCCTATTCCCTCTGTGTTCCCTTTTACAAAATCATACTCTATATATTCTGTTTTACTCCTACTAATCCTTAGTCCTTTACTTTCCAGAGCTTCCCTCCACTCTTAAAGTCTACCATTCACTTCCTCAGGACTTTCTCCCATCAGTACTATATCATCTGCAAACAACATGCACCATGGTACCTCTCCCTGTATATCCTTTGTTATCTCATCCATTACCAGGGAAAATAAGTAAAGATTCAAAGCTGAACCCTGCTGTACCCCACTCTGACCCTAAAATCCTCAGTTTCTCCACACAGACTTCTCACCCTTGTACTCGCCCCTTCATACATATCTTCAATTATGTTCACATACACCTTTGGTAATCCTTTCTTCATTAATGGCCACTTTAAGATCTCCCTAGGAACCCTATTATAAGCCTTCTCTAGATCAATAAATACCATACACATTTCTTTTTCTTTTCTCTGTACTTCTCTACAATCTGTCTCACACAAAATATTGGCTCCATGGTTGATCTCCCAGGCATAAACCCAAACTGATTTCTAGTAACAGTTGTCTCACCTCTTACCCTTTTATCTATTATCTTTTCCCAAATCTTCATACTTTGGCCAATAAGTTTTATCCCTCTATCTTCTTTTCCTTCGCCTTCTCTCCCAACTATTTGGGGTCGGCCACCCTAGTCCTACACTTCCACTTAACTCTATCTTCCGCATCTTCTTCACTTTATCCCACCTTCCTCATATCACTCGCCATCACATCCCCCCCATCTCTTTTTCGGTCTTCCTCACCCCCTCTTACCAACAACATGTATTTAACTTACTAGTCTTACTGCCTCAGTCTCTTCCCTCCTTAATACATGCCCAAGCCATCTTAATCTATTCTGTCTCAATTTGTCTACTATCGAAGCTACCCCTATACTACCTCTGATCTACTCATTCCTTTTTCTATCCTCTCTAGTAACTCCACTCATTCACCTTAACATTCTCATCTCAGCAACACTCATTCTCTGTTCTATCTTTCTATCTACTGCCCAACATTCTGTTCCATACATCATTGCAGGTCTCACTACTGCCTTATAAAATTTACTCGAACATCCGAGATGGGAAAACTCGCCTATATTCATTTTAAGACTACTCATACCTTTTTGACAAGTTTTATGCCGGCTGTCGACCTGACGCAATCTCAATTAGTCGACTTCTACGACAGGCATGAGGAAACCGTGGAGGTATTCTTAGCCCCCTCCACAGGGCAAAAGTTTTATCCCTCTATAATTTCTAAAATCTTGTACATCTCCTTTACCCTTAAATATTGGTATTACACAACTCTTCCTCCACGCTTCTAGAACTTAATAACATTATATTATTGTGTATATTAATAAATATATTAATTCTGTAATATTTTAAAAGTTATTATAGCTGATTTAATTATCTACTGATATTATTATGACAACAAATAATGTATTCTAACATAGGTACTCGTATTATTTTAGTTTCTTTTTCACTTTGTTTAATTACTATTTACTATATTATATCTTTAGATGTATAGTGTACACACTACACCTAGAAACAAGATACTTAAAAAACAAATTTGTTTAATTTTTACTACTTTTAATATTAGTTGAATATTCGTATAAATATAATATTATGTCTATAAAATAATATTTATATTTTAAATAGAATAACACTTGTAGCCATGTGCACACATAGAAAAATGTGTGTTAATTCAACACCAATTGCTGTTAATATTATACACATTTGCACGTTATTTTTGAGCTAGGATCACTTGGTGTTGATACAACACTATTATGATGTTAATCGTCTATTCTAGAATCTATACTGTATTGATGTTTTCTTAACCATCAAATATTTTAAAATAACAACTAATGTTTAAAGTAAGTATATTTTATAGTCACGTCAACTTGGATATTGTTTGTTAATATAACATTAGTTGGATGTATAAATAGCAATTACTTGTTGTTATATCGATTCAATTTAATGTTATTTTAACAATTGAATCTAAATATAGAAACAACACCGATGTATTGTTATATTAACCTTAAAAATGAGTTAATTTATTGTTTTAATTTAATATTTAAATGTATAAATAACACCAATCAATTGTTATATTATCATTAAAAACGTGTTCATTTAGCATTCAAATGTAATATTTAAATGTAGAAATAACAACTATTTATTGTTAAATTAAGTTCAACTTTTTTTCCGAATCTTTGTGGCCACCTACATTGTTTAATCAAAAATTACAAAAATACACATAACTTAATATGGTAGTGTAGTTTCAATATTTTTAACACGTTTATACTGAGTTGAAAAATTTGAAAACGGATTTTCTGAAACACTAAACATTTGATCGATTTCAGCTATTTGGGAATTATTGCAATTTACTAAAAGTGGCATTATTTGATATTTTAAATTAGATTTAATTCCAGATGAAAATAATTGTGTTAAAGAATCAATTATTTCCTGTATTAAAGATTCAGTTACATTAGGTTTTGTAAGTAAATTTGTTATAAATTTTAATGCACAATTATTCACAATATCTTCAAAAGGTTTATTAAAATCTGTTTCATTTGTATCCTCAACTTCTTCGGTAAAATTAAAAACCTGGTCAACTTCATTAGGAATAGATATTTGTGTAGTACTTATCAAGTTATTAATTGAATGCTGAGGGGTTGTGTTAGTTGTAGAATGAATTCTATTTAAATGTTGTCTAAACTTTTTAGATCCTTGAAAATCTCTGAAACAGCCTTGTTACTTACATTTATATACAGATAAGGTACCCAAATTATGGTAAATTTATATAGGCAAGATAAGTTGGTTAATAAAAGAAAACGTTGAAGAGCATATAAAATAAATATACATTTTTATATTCTAATTTCCTCCGTACATATAATATTTATTAACTAAACTAAACTTCAAATGTTTGCAATTTTGCAGTTAATGTTGTTGTAATAGAAATAGCTCTATCGTATACAGTATGTAATTTAAATAAATGTTGTATAATCAACCATGAGTCGTAACACTCTTTTGGATAAACACAATGAAACTAAAAATATGATTTTCCCTAAAAATGTATATTTTCACATTTTTATAATATCTTCTTCTCTTTCACCTTCTCTCCCAATTATTTGGGTTGGAAACTCTGGTCCTACACTTCCACTTCACTCTTATCTCCCGCATCTTATTCTCTTACCTCCACCTTCCTCATATCACTCGCTATCACATTCTTCCACCTCTTATCCGGTCTTCCTCTCCACCTCTTACCATCAACATACATTTCTTTTACATTTTTATAATATATATATTATAAAAATAAAGTATAAATAAGAAAAATTAAAAAATATCAATTTAGTTTTGTAAAAGGGCCATATGTGAAGCCACTCCTCCCTACTCAAGCCAAGAATTGTAAATGTTTCATTTTATTTACTTCAATTTATATACCTGACATAAAATTTGATAACTTACAGTCACATGGGTAGTAATTCCCAAAAGTAAATTCCAATAATGATGGCTTCCAGAATTTGGTTTTAGCAGTGGAAGATGAATTTTTGATTTGTGTCTTGGTGGGGATTAAGTATGTTAATAATAATAATTTAATGATATTACAAGTTCTTAAATCTGAAAACAAATAAAATGTGCAAATCTTTTTTATTAAAAAAAAAAAATTAATAATTATGAAGATCTTTAAATGAACACCCAGATGCTAAATATCTGAAAGAAAAAAAAATAGGTCAGTGGTGGTGGAAGTTGGTCCATCCGGACTTTGGTCTTTGGACAGGACAGTGTATTATTAAAATATTAAAACGACTATCGGTCAAACAAATAAAATGTACGATAATCAACAATATTTGAATATAATTAAATTAAGGTACGGCTAATATTGTATCCAAATATAAATTACTGAAAAATAACTATTTTTATGAATTAATTAGCTAAAAATCTAAAAATAGGTATAAATAGACAAAAAAATAAAATTATAAGATAGAATTTTTTATTTTTTTTGTAGTTTTATAGTACAAAGATACATTTTAGTTGAGAACTATTGAGTTGTTATAGTTATAGTTGTTATAGTTGAGAAAACTATTGAGAAAATCGAAAGATCTAAAAGTGAAAATAAATAAATATATTTCTATACAAATTTAACACTATTTATTTAAAATATATTTTTAACCACCTAAAATTGCTATGAAAAAATGTACTCAAACAAGACATTCTTGGATGAAATGTATGAAAAAGCAAAAAGATGAGAAAAAATCTGGGTCTTGCCAAGTCATGAAGATATTATTTATACCATGATCAAATGTGTTTTTTGAAAAAAATAACAAACTTAACAACTGCCCAAGAAAGCACTGATAATACAATTGACGAAAACAGAGCAGGACGCCAAAATGACGAGAATGAACAAAATATTACAATTTGTAAATCACCAATTAACCAACCAGGTGCTTCTTTTACACAAAGGAAACGCAAGTCAGAAATGACGAATAAATTGTATGCCAAAATGTTGAAATTTATTAATAATCAAATTGATAGTACAAGAAACGAAGAAAATCGCCATTTGTCATTTTTCAAAGGTCTTTTGCCCAGCATGTCATCACTTACCTTAAACAGATAGCTAATTTTTCTTCTGGACTGATGCTTCTTTTCATATTTGTGTCCTCAATCTTATTTCTACTCTACTCAATAGGTCATCAAAAGTGGGTATCGACATTCGAAAATAATTAAAAAATTTTGTTTCATCCTCTCTTAGTTGGCACATAAGTGTGCCAAAAGAACCCGAAATATTTCTTTTACTAACAATAGGATGTACCCAGTACCTACGATTTGATATCCTTTGCTGTTGAAGATATTTTCGGTACCAGTATAATATTATAAAATTATTTACATCCATCTTGCCAACTAGATATGCATACGCTTCGAATGAGACTGAAAACGATTAATACGTAGTACTGTAGTACGTAGAGTGTAGTAGCCGTGTACAGTAGGATTGTGTACGGTAAAAATACCGTACACCGTCTGAATAGTCGAAAGACCGAAAGACGCCCAATCGGCAAATTAACGGATACGATAAAAAAATCGAATCGTGTGAACGGGCTGTTAAAGAAAGAAAGATATTATAATTAAATATACATATTATTTATTATACAATAGTACTATATTGTTATAATTTTTTTTTTTTAATATTTTTGTCCTGTTGAATGGTAGGGCTAGAGCTGACATCACAATTAGTCAATATTTCTTTTTGAGTTTTTGTTTCGATATTTGTGACTGATATGTAATATTATAAATAATAAATATAATATATATGTAATAATATAATTTATATATAATAAATATATAAAAATAAATTCCTATATATCATTTTTAATAAAACAATTAACAGGTTCATATTAGGTAGGTAGGTACGTCAAAAATAAATTAGTTTCAAAATTGTTGTTTTATATTGAGTATATATAGGATAAAGCCCCCACTAGCTATTTTTAGACAATATTATGGTGGGTTGTGGTTAAACCTTCTCTCTAAATTTTAGAGCTAGTTGCGCCACTGTCGACAGTTGTATATTTATACATAAACATACCTACTATTATTACTTATAGCTGCTATATTCTGTTGTATGTAGATATAGGTGGTATCTTTTTACGGCATGATAATCATATAGCCATTATAGGTATATAGCCATATGGGTATATTGTATAGGTATATATTATACATTATACAGTTTTGAATTTTAAAATTAATATAATATAGGTAATAATATAAATATAATTATAAATTATATAATAATAATACCGTACATTATTATGTAGTATAGGTATATAATATATATGTACCATGGCTATACATTAGGGTGGTCCTTATTTTTTGACTTAAAAAATTTGATGCCAGGGCTACGGAATTTTGTTCGATGTATTAAAAAAGTAATTATGGTAAAATTTGAGTAAGATAAGTCAACCCCTTCACGTGCCTCC
>JAIPRL010004172.1:7110-40494 GCA_025469235.1 Pemphigus obesinymphae
CCGAGATGGGAAAACTCGCCTATATTCTTATTAAGACTTCTCATACTTTTTGACAAGTTTTATGCCGGCTGTCGACCTGACGCAACCTCAATTAGTCGACTTCTACGACAGGCATGAGGAAACCGTGCCTAAGGTATTCTTAGCCCCCTCTACAGGGTAATTGATTATTATATATTACTAAAATAATATAATATAATAGTATGGTGATCTCATAAAATTAATTAGGTATATAACTTTGTATGTATATTAATTTATAGTTATGTTAAACAGTAATAGTTATGTATATTACATCAAACTCCGCTCAAAATTGTTTATTAGAAAGCAATAATTTATCCTACCCGATGAGTAAAATATATTCACCCCTAATTGCTGTTTTTATATCATTTATTTTTCTTAGAAAAAGTAAAAAGGAAGTGTCAAAAATTTGTTCCTAATAAATGGTGGATAACGAAAAAGATTGATATTTATCTTACCTTACGTGACATTGTTCTAAACACAAAACAAGGGACAGGTTTTGTGTTTGATTTTACTGTATACATTCCAGAACAAAAAGCAGAAACATAATCACCTAGTTTAAATGTTGAAACTTGACTATTCTGATCTACTATATAGGTATCTCCATTCCATGAACAGGTAATTATATAGTCAGAACTACCATCTATAGTAGATAACTTATTTATACTAAATAGTTCTTGATAAATATGTTTAGACCTTAATAACCAAAAAAATATTAATGAAAATAATTATATTAATCTACTAATGGATAAAATAAAAATCTTACCATAAAATTGTTTCTCTTTTTGCCAACATTAGAAAACCATCACTTGAAGCAATTGCATACACATTATTAATACCTTTTTTACTATTTTTATCTACTCTTAGATCTCCAACCATTTCTGAAGAAATTGAAGGATTACGAAGTTCGCCAATTAAGTCACTTTCATAATAAATTGTTTTTTCGCTGAAATAATAAAATATTTATTATGAAAACAATTTACAATAAATAATTTAATTATTTTAATTGCATTACGTCAATTCTGGAAAAGATATAGGACAATATATACGCAATGCAGTGAGACCAGGCTGAGAAACAAGTAAACATGGTCGACCATGGATGTCTTTAACCAATATGATTGAACCAATTTGGTTAGCACATTCCCATTTATGTAACGGTACTAATCGTCCGGCAGCTGCACTCTGACTCCAACGATAAGAACGGATAACTCTATCAGTTAAACCAACAATTAACTCAACCATTCCATCTGCATCAACGTCACCTAGTAAAAGCACCTAAAATTATTATAATGTTTATTACTAATACTATTATAATAATTTTTTCTTAATTAAAAAAATATACTTTAGTATTTGCTGGAATTCGCTGAACATGTACATTTTCAAGTTTTACAGTATACTCCTCAGCTGAATCTGGTTTACTCAGTTTTAAGCATAAATATATATGACACCAGCCATCTCCAGATATAACAATTAAAGCATTACTACCAATATTCATTAAGTCTCCAATAGCTACAGTCGTGATTAAACCCAATCCAGATATTTTTTGTATTTGACGTTGGCCTTTAAAAATGTACAAATCACCTTCCATATTGCCAACAACTAGTTCTATTTCATTATCATTGTCTACATCACCTAGTGCAATGGCACTTTTAAATATTTTACCAGGCACATCAAAATCATAATGATCAACAAACGATGCAATTTTCATCTGGTCAGTCATTATGTTTAACCTGGAAATACAATTTTCAATTTGTTAGAAGTAAAATCTAAATAATATGACCAATATATAATTTAAATGTCCATGCGAAAGGTTCTCGTGTTATACATGTATACACTGTAAATGATATAATTAATATATATATTATATAATAATTAAAATCTAAACAATGTTTATTGGTAGATTACTAAATTAGTCATATTTTGCTGATCAAAGGAATTTGGTCTGTGTAAGTAGGTAATTATATCCATAGTATCTAAATCTGACAATCCCTTTAATAATCCGTTAATTGGGATAAAAGGAATAATAAGAATAATAATAGCAATTTTGATGTTGGGTCTTTGAAAATTTTAAAGATATATGTTATTGTACAAAAAATATAGTGTAATAAGTTATGTAAATATTGGACAGGTTTAGCAATTTTCACCAGCAATATAAGATAACAATAGAATCCACAGAAAATGTTCATGATAACAAAAAAATCATAGTTGAATATGTAAAACACTGCATGCACTTCACAAAATATTAAAAATACGAGATTAACTATTGTGCAAATAACCTACTCAAATTAATAAAATACTTTTCACAAATAGTAGTGTAGGTAGATATTGGAGTTTTTAACTTAAATAATTATTAACTATTGTTCAACATGATTTGGATTATTCAGATGTTTTATTGATTTGTATGGGCTTTACACAGAAAAAATACAAAATAAAATCGAATATATTTATATATATTAAACGCCTACAGTAAGTGTTATACTTGAATTCTATCAATTTAACTTAGGGAAAAATGAGAATTTTTTTTTTATTCGTTTTGATAATACAATAAATTTTATTATACATATTTTACAAGTTAGCATCCTTATTTAAATATCTAATTTTGACATGTATTACTATATTTATATTCCCAGTTAGTGAAGATATAAATATAAAAATTAATTTAAAAAAAAAGTCATACATATACAGATGTACAGATGGTGGAAGTAAATAGTAAATACAAATAGTGCAACGGTTCCCAAAAAGTGCAGCTTGCCTCCCATTTGTCACGAGCACTTTAGAGGAAAAACACTGATTTTTTTTCACAATTACATACTGAAGAAGAAAAGTAAATCAATCATAAGTTTTCATAATTTTTTTATAACACTTAAGTTTTTGTGTTATTTATTATTTTGATATAAAATGACTATTAACAATTGAAATACATTTTAATAATATTGTTATAGTTTAAAAATGAATAGTCATAGCGACATTAAATTTCTATTTTCTGAGATATGAAATCAGTAATTATACTGATTAATAATAATTATAATAAAACATTATATATTCTAATTATTTAAATTTCTATACATGCATATTTATTAACTAGACTTCCTTTACACAAATATTTCTTTTGCACTCTTTCTATATTACCTATACAAAACGGTACATACATATACATATATATATATTATAACATCTATATGATATGGGCGATATAAATTCGGTCATCGTCCTTTTAATTCATAAACAAGATATTAGTTATTATTTTTATTATTATATATTTTAGGTTAGAAGGCAAAGATAACTCAATGCATTTAAAAACTATTTAAAGTGAAGTTTCGATTTAATAAAATTATTAATTGTGTTAGTTTGCAATAATGAATATTAAAATATTAAATTATAACATTCTAAAAAAAAATTTCAGTAATTTGACAAAATTGTAACCATGACAATTTTATGATTTTTTTAAGTATAATTATAGTAACATACCATGATTACTTCTATTAATTTTGTTTAAAACAGTCAAATAAGTAAATTTAAAATGTTTATAAATAACCCAACTGTAGATAAATGGTTTTAAAAGATTTATTTCGTTAATGGAGTTAATTGGGGCTATTAAAGAAAAATATCCTGAGCCATTTTGGTGCCAGACACCTGAATACTGTCTATATTTATAAAATATTTCCATTAAAAAATGCAGTTTTTCTTCAAGAAAACTACGGGAAAATTACCTCTTCAAAGTACCAACTAGAACCTATTTGTTACCAAAAAATCTCTTAGTCAAAAACTTCTGCTTGATTCTTTCTACCTATGAACAATTGATTGGCATAAAAAATATTAAAATCAATACATTCCTTGATTCCCTCAAAACCTGGATAAAAGAGGTAGTTATGAATTTGATTTATGAAATGTCTTTATTCAAGTATTTTTTAACTTTACTAAACATTTGTACTTATTTTATAATTTGTAGGACTGAAATATTAATGCTACTTAGTACAAATTCAAATTTTATTGTATTTATAAGAACAAATAAAGTTAATATTAATTGTCAATTTGATATATTTATTTTAAATGCTGTTTAAAATTGTATAATTAAAAATCAATTCTTAAAATCATATTTCCAAAAACCTAAATGTATTACTTACCTACCTACCTACCCATAAAAAAATAAAATTTAGTATTTTTTACTACAGTTAGTTAATATTAAAGTAACTTTATATATTATTAAATGACCCTATATATACATTATTATTAATTATTATACCTATTTATATAATTACCTACTTTTTATATGTACCAACTTAGTTCTTCTAGAATTATTCAGTAAATTAAACAAATCCTACTTATGTTTTTCGCAAACTATTCATATATTTAACTATAGTACCTATAATTATAATAATATAAAATACTTATGTGTAAGTATACAATTTACTTTACAATTCCAATTAACGCGTAAAACAACGCAAATTTCACTTTTGCAACGTTTTGTAGTTAAATATTATAAATTCTCGGTTATTTTTACGATTTATAAAATAAATTTTAAATGTGAATATAAATTAAACAGTTATAATACTATAACCACAGAATATATTCATCTATTCTGTGATATAACATAGTAAATAAAAAACTAAAATCAGTAACAATAATATTATCAAATAATTAATGTACGTTTCCTATGGCACGTGATTGCTTATCATAATTGACGATATCTATATTGAAGAATGATAAGAATATTTGACAATTATTTTTTCTGTTGCACAAATCGCAGAATAAGTTGTAGTCAGTTAAATAGACCATTATAGTGTGACGTCACAAAGTAATGTGATAACATCAACGGTTCCAAACAAAACCTTATCACGGTTCGATGGATAACAAATTACATTGAGATTAATATTTTTGAATCTTTTTTTTTATAAAAACATATTATATTGTATATTAAATTGTAATCTTTAATATTAATTATTTTTACATAATGGTATTACGTAATTAAAATTAGTAAAATAATGGGGTTTATAGGTGATCAAAAATTAATATCAAGAGGTGAAAATCATTATGATAGTGGAAATGTATTTAGTTGTGATTTTGTTATGGGAGTTTTGTATGGAAAAGTGAAAGCCAGCATGAAAAATATAATTCATAATGTAGAGGTAATATTAACAAATATGGCAAGTTAATGAAAAAAAGGTGTTCAGCAGGGAGAGAAGCATTTCGTTCTTTGGATAGGATACTAGTCACTAGTGGTGGTTTTATTGAATTTGAAATCAATATCAATGATAAATCATTTTTTTTTGATAAAACGATTCTGAGCAAAGCTTTGGTGTACCTATATAACATGAGTATTAGGTACTTTTAGTATTTATATAATTAATAAAAATTACAACATTAAATATTTAGTGTAAATGTAAAAAGTTTCTGGCATTTTAATTTTCCAATTTATAATAATCATCTATCATTTTTGGTACTTATATATTACCTATATAATTGGTAAACCATGAATGGCTTATTTGTTATTTTCTAATTTATAACAACTTTTCTTGATATTTCCCTTGTAAAGTATACATAATACAATAATAATAATTTTTTTTTTAAATATTACAAAATATTTTGCGTTACCAATAAATTTGAATTCGCTCTATATTATATTATGGTCATAAATACACATATTTCCATATACTTCTCGCAAACACCTGTCCCCCTCATATCATTCTCTATTACATCCCCCACCTTTTCTTTAGTATTTCCCTTTCTCTCTTTCCTTCAACATACATTTATTTTTGTGTGTCCTCTTTTTCCTACACCAAATCTCCATAACCACCAACCTATGTTGTGTTATGTTATATAATGTTAATTTGTCTCCCTAAAAAAAAAATTACAATATTGTTAATTCATACACTGACACAATATCAAGTACTATTTCTGTAGCCTCATTCCTATCTCCAAATCCATACACTCTAACATAATGTATATTATCTCTGCTCACATGTCCATTCATATTAGCACAGTGTTTTTATATTTATTATTTTATTAATGTATATTATGATAATCAAGAAATGATTATAAGGCATAAAGAAATTAATTTTTTAGGAATGGTTTGTACCTATTTGAAGAGTTGGAATCAAGTTAAAAACATGAAAACACAAATTGAATCTTGTCTTTTTTTACTAGATTTTGATTTTTTAGAAAAGATCCTATATATATAAAAATACCTAAATACAGGATGACCAATGATAGTCTAATGATTTTTAAATGAAGAATAGGTTTTTTGTTAATTTTCAATTAAAATTATTTTCATTTAATGAAATATTTCATCATGCATAGGGTGATGAATTTAATAGGTACCCACATTAAAAAATATAAAAATGCATTCAAACCCAAAATATATAGGTGAATTACTACAAAAGTTATATTTTAAAATTATAGTTAGATTAAAGTAATAAATTGTTATAAATTAAAGTATATATATGTATAAGTGATTAAAAATTATAAAACAATGTTCATTTAATAATTGGCATTTAAAAGTTGAATCATTTTTTGTTTGTTCCCTTAACATGAATATATTTTGACACTACACATTTTATGGTGTAATATATTTTAAAGATAGAAATTGATGAAATGAAAATGCAATAAAAAAGGAACAAATACCCAAAAAGGTATAAAAATTAAGTAAAATCAAAAATTCAAAATTAAATATCTATGGGTAATGTATTAATGTACCTACCTATTGATCTTTAACATTTGTAAAATAAATAAATTTTTAGCTGAAAATAAAGAGATTACCCTTCGTTTAAAAACTGTCCAGCTACCACTGTTCACCCAGTAGAATTACAAAATAAACCTTTGTTTTTTTTCTGAAGACTTGAAATTAAAAAGATTATTTTTATTCCATTAAAATATGGAAGGACCGTTTTTTCGCTTCCCATCGATAAAATGACAATTACATATTTTATTGTTTTGTGTTGGAAATGCATCATCTCTTCTAAAAAAATATTATTTTTATAGTAATCTATTTTTTTTATAATAAATTATAGAATGTATAAAGTAATTTATACCTCACACATTTAGCCCAAGCATTTCTTTCTTTCAATTTGAAAGGGAATTGAAAAAACTTGCACATCTTTTTTAGAATAATGATTGCACATAGGTGCCCAACACTGAACCATGATAAATATCTTAATATAGGTACCTAAATTTTATTATATATTAAAATATTAAAACAATTCAAAAATACTTTAATTTTTAATGTAATGAATTGAACCGTGATAAGGTTTTGTTTGGAACCGTTGGCGTTATCATATTGTTTCGTGATGTCATCACTAGAATGGTCTTATAGAATCAAGGCCGGTTTTAGGGGATGCATGGGAGGGGTGTCACCCCCTCCAAACAGTTGGCAAAAACAGAAAGTTGATAAACTAGTCGGCAAAAAATCTTGACTGATTACCTTTTTTTGTTTTGCTTATTTACACGTTTTCAAGGAAGTGTATCGAAATTTAGTCACAATAATTTTAAAAACAAAATTATTACTATTACGTAGCAAGACTGAAATAAAACTTGTATAGAACGTAGAAATGTATCGTTTTTGAATGAACAGGTCATGACGAAATTTTGTCATAGAACGGTTTATGTTTCATTCAAAAAAAGTTACACTTACAAGGTGTCATACCCAAATGGGGTTACAAATTCAAATTTCAAGGTTTTGCAATCTTGTTGAATTTACAAGTAGTCTCACTTAAAAGAAGTTGCACCCGGTAGGTATTGTACTTAATAACATTATAATAAAATAAATATAAAAATCAAATTAAAAAATTATATTATTCTCGCATATATCTGGAAACGAAAATGTTTCACAGAAGCAGAACTATATAAATTATTTATTAATTCCAGAGATTTATTTATTTATTTATTAATCTTGAAGGAGGTGCTAAAAGATATACAAATAAATAGGTGGGAAGCAATAATATAATTGATGCTGACATTTTAAATTAATACATTTTTTTTTATGTAATTAAATTGCCTATAATAACCCCTTAAAACGGGAACATTAGATTTTTAAGGAGTAAAATATAGGCAATTTTAGCACATATTGAAAAGTCGAAATTAAAAATTTTAAAAATCATTTTAATGCAATTTATTAGCACAAAAACATTATATATGTATGGCATAGAATTACATTTAACATTAATTTGATTAAAATTTATTATATTATGTATCTACCTATCTTTAACCTGTGATTGAAAAATGAAAAAAATACTTTCCAGTCAATAATAATTTGAATCATAATAAAATAATGCATAAATATAACTTTAAAATTGTTGTATAAATAGATACTGTATGGTTGTATTTAAATTCAATGCATAATATTTAGGCTTGTTTCATAGATATAATAAAAAATTATGAAATGTATAAGACGCAAGTTTCCACAGCACCACCACTTTAATATGCGAATAAAATCTCAGGGATTGCTGCACAAGCGTTGAAATTCGGGCACAAATCAGCACAAATGAATGGCATGATTGAAAATTCCAATGTGGGGGTGTTGTCGTTTCCATAGCAACCCCACTTTAATATGCGAATAAAATCTCAGGGATTGCAAATACGAAGTTCATAGAAAAATAAAATAATCTTATAATTGTTAAATTAATACATCTCTATTTTACAATGAAGAATGTTTTGGGTGCCATTTTTTTTTAAATTTATATTTCATATAAGAAGTGACTATTAAATACTATATTTTGAAGACTGCAAAAAATCAAACAAATTGAAAAATTTTACTAAAATCATTCTCAATTATTCACTGTATTATTACAGTGAAATCATACAAATTAGTTAAATTATTGATAAGTACATGAAAAATAAATAAATTATAGATTATAGATTAGAAAAAAAATAATTTACTATATTTGAAAGTTATTAATATCTATAAAGTAAAATAACACCGAGCTTTTTTATTAGGTTCTTAAATTTTAATTATATTATTGAAGACCGTTGAGTTATAGCTAAATGAGGAGTAAATTAGGTAATTAAAGAGTAAATAAAAATATAATAAAAATACATTATACAAAAGACAATACATTCCGAAAGGAAGGTAAATAGTGCCGATACATTTATGTGCACGGCTGAACAACTTTTCCGAACCGGCCTAATCCGATCTAGTGGGCGCCCTCAGCTTAAAAGTTCACCAAAATGTGTATCAATATAAATTTAATTAAAATTGTGAAAAATACTACAGAAGTCGGATGGTTTTAAATTCATTACTATGAGATATAAAAACTATAGTATAAGTACGTACCTACTCTGTGAATCAGTGGGTCAAATATCAATACTTAAATATCGACTCGTCATAGGGTATATAACACATAATTTAATTAAATAAGACATTGGTAAATGTAAGGGGGTAGTATGACAGAGGATACGTAAACATGGAAATAGGCTAAAGAAGTAAATAAGATAATATCAACGAAAAAGAGAGATAATAAGATAGGGCAGAAAACCAAGGAGATGGTTAGTAGAGAAGTACAGAGAAAAGAAGAGGAAGTGTATGGTATTTATTAATCTAGAGAAGTTGTATGGTAGGGTTTCTAGAAAAATTTTGAAATGGATTAATGAAGAAAAGGTTATTAAAGTTGTACGTGAATGTAATTGAGGACATGTATGAAAGAGTAAGGAATTTGTGTAGAGGAATTGAAGTCAGGGTAGGAGTGAGGAGTGAGAAGGATAAGGGAGATAAGAGTTCAGTGAAAGTTGAGTTGAGGACTAGGGTTGTCGATCCCATATAGTTGGGAGAGAGGGCGAAGGAAAAGAAGAAATAGCTGTGACTCGTCAAGTTTAGGTTTAAACTAAACATGGTTTATATTTTTTTTTTGTATACTTTTTCCTACACCAAATATCCATAACCATTAACCTATATTGAGTTGTCACACGTTCACTGGGGATTACCTAACAGTCCTCACTGTTTTAAACCTCCTCTCTTCCACATAAAATAATCAATTTGTGATTCACTTTTATAGGTTATAAATGCTCTTCTCTCTTCTTAACATAAGTCTTCATAATCATTAATTCATACGCTGATGCAAAGTCAAGTATTCTTTCTCCAAAACCCTACCCTCCATCATAATCTATTTTTGATCACTGCCTACACGTTCATACATATCCCTACTAATTACAATATCCTAAATTCCTTGTACTAGCCCTTCTTGAGTATATTATTTTACACACCTCACCCATTTTGTTTGATTTTTACCGTTTCCACTTTGTTTTTGGAATACAACAAACATTCACATTCCTATATTCCACTTACCTACTCTCACTTTGAATCTATTCTATGTACTCGGGCGAGAATCTAACCCAGAACACTTTGGCGCTGTCCTTACACCATTGACATCATGGCCGTTATGTAGATCTGCACATATAATTGATAGAACGGCTAGTCTAGCCATTATCAGGCTGGTCACTTCATCACTTAGGCCATTATACATATACATATATATTTATTAGAGGTGGGTCGAATCAAACTTTGAAGTTAAAGAGTGAACCCGAATTCTAACCATACTTTGTTTGTTTGTCGAAACCAAACTGAATTTTTAGTTCAATGTGAAATTTGAACCAAACTTCGAAAATAAGCAAAAAATAAAAAAAAGTCATTAACAATGAATCTGTTTACTTTTTACAAGTATAAATTTAATAATTCTTCTTTCAAAATGTTAATAAATATAAGTATATAAATAATAAGTAGGTACATAAAAAGATCATGCTTTTTTAGACAACCTAACTTAAATTTATATAAAAAAATATTTTGTCTAAATTCGAACTTCTTGAGTTCGAACTAGTCAATCTCTTGTCATTTTTCTCTCAAGTTAGTTTGACTTTTTACAACTTAAATTCAACTTTTGAACAAGTTTGATTGGATTTATATATATATATATATATATATTAATTTGAGAACCCGGTTTAACAAAAAAAAAAATTTTGCCAACACATTTGCCAATGGCCACATTTAATTTACCAGACTAATAATTTATAATTTAAAATGTAATTTTACATTAAAATACAAGGTACAGTAGAACATCATTAATCCAGACTAATTGGGGCTCTATTATCCGAATTAAACGAAAGAACCGAAAAAAAAAGTGTATTATAAATTTAAAAATATTTTACCTAACAAAATCACAGCAGGGTTGTTATATTTAAAATGTGCATATAAAAAGCGTTTAAATTGTCGGAAAAAAAACTTATCACTTTTTTTTTTAAATACGAATAGAAAACATTTGTTTAAAACAGCGTTTTTCAGTCATTTTTTAATCCACATAAAGTATTGTGGATATTTGTGTAACTCATTTTCATGTTTCCTATTTATACTACGACACAAACTGCGTAGTTTACATATTATTAAACGGGTATCCGGATTAATGAGTTTTTACTGTACTTAAATGTTTATCATTATTAAACTCAATGTATGTTTGTATATCATGCCATACCTATTTAATGTATATAGTATATAGACTGCATACTTACTGCTATATTTAATAATGCACAGAATTATTTAAAAGTTAAAAACCATTATTAATTAACTTAACTATATTTACATAAAAACCTTAATTTAAACATAAATTATTTACAATACAACATTTATTGTATCACAATTCTTCCAAAGTTTAAATTAATTAACAGCCTGTATTTGCTATACTCGAGGATTAGAACTACTGGTAACATCCTGTTGCGGCTGTACTTCATTTCCATGTTCCAGTGATTCATCATCACTTGATGTTAGATCCATAAAATTAGCCATTTTGGTAGTTTTTGCACCCATAAGACGACCTTCTGATATTGATTCATTTATCAAATCAATTGGGGTTTCTATAGCATTAAGACTGTTTTCCACATTTTTATCATTTGTATCGTCATCACTATCATCTATATCATAAGTACTTTTTAAATTTTCAGTGGTTTTTGTTTCTTCATACATCTTCCATGTACCATCAGCTAACAATTCAATTTCTTTACAGGAATCAGTAAGAGCAGGATCTTTGAGAACTTCCCAGAAGTAAGATTCTATTTGTATATCATCATACAAACAAGGTTTTTGGCAAGTGGGACATTCCCATGTGGGTTTTTTCTCATTCATTAAAATGTAACTCATAGCGTCAAAACATTGCAAGTGATGACACCTGGATGAATTAGCTGGTATGTTCATTCTCTTCTTACTGAGTGGACAAATCAAAGAAAAACGGTAAGATGTAGTAGCCAAATCTGGATCTACATTTATCAATTTATTGATAATATCATTTTTAGTTTTATCTAAATTTCTTGCTTCTTTAGCTAAAAGTTTTTTAAATAAACCATCTGAAGTCAATTTTTTCACGACAAATACTGCAAGAACATACTTTTTCTCATCTGATACCCAATTTATGGTAATATTGTTTGAACGATTTGGAGTAAGTTTTATCATTTTAGAACAATCAATAGGTCTTGGAATTCGTCTAATAGCAGCTCCTGGACGATTATTAGGAATAGGTGATGGTAATGTACATGTTTCTCCATTGACTTCAATACACAGATCGAGAGGCAGATAATCATTAATTTCAGTAGTTGTTGCTTCCAATTGACCAATTCTAATTTGTGTTTGATAAACATAATCTTTTTGTCTAATGAACATATTACGGTTCAATGACATATTATTAACTTCTTCTATTTTCAGGACAAATGTGTATGTTTTCTTCATTAAATCTAAAAAAAAGTAAACATTATACAACTGCTCAATTTAAATAAAGACTAAAAAACTAAATAAAAATATGACAAATACTATTTTGTTACCTTTTTTTTGTAATGAACATATTATTTCTTCACCAATTAAAACTGATGGCTTAAGAACTACAGATTGAACTTCATAAAATTGTAGTTTTTTAAACTTTATGTTAGCCAAATATTGAGCAGAAATAATGAAAGAATTATCGTTTCCAGAAGAAGTTGTTGAAAGAGAAGGTATTTCAAGAAGAGGTTGATTTGTAGGCCTTGTAGATACTACATTATCAAAACCAAAATGCTGGTAGCTACTGTTTTCAGTATTACTGTTTACAAGCAAACTATCTAACCCAGCCTGAGACAATCCAGCTTGTGTTCCAGTTATTGGTTGTTGAATATATTGCTGCAGGTGGGACATTCTTGGCTGTTGGTTATTCATGTTGTGAAGTGAATAGTTAATCATAATTATTTTGTCTAAGTAAGCTTGATGACAAAAGCCAGGAAACTTAATTGAAGTATCCATTAATAAATCGGTTGCCCGTTGTAAAAGCTCAAATTTTCGACCAGATTTACTGCAACCAAATGTTCCTAATAGTGTCTGCAAATCAGTACTCCGGAACTTCTTCAGCATAGTTAAATGTTCATTTATATCAGACGAACTCGTTTCTTCTAATGACAAATCTAAAGATAAAAAAAACAATGTTAATCATTTTTGCAATGCATAATTATTTATGACCATGTTCCTAAAGTAAATACAATAAAAGTGAAAAATACAAAATATTAAAATGGTATTATAAAACAAAATTATTTAGAACCCAAGACAAATTAAAAAATTAAGTAAGTACCTATGCATACTTATACAATAATTTACAATAGTCAATAATAATAGTATAATAAGTATTAACTATTAATTTGTATTGAAACTATTATAATTATAGATCAAAGAATTTCCTAAGTTATTGTAATTAATGAGTTAGGTAAGTAATAGCTATAGTAATAAAAGCAAATTATTTTTAAATTTTTATGCAACCAAGTATAAAATGCAGTATTAAATTTAGAATAAATTAAAATTAAATAATTTTTCTTTATAACAGTTTGAATAAAGTTTTACTGAAAGAAGGGTATAAAATTCTTACACTTTTACTTTCCATTTATAAATAAAGAAGTTTTTATTTAGGTATTTTGCTGTAAGCAACTATTCGACCAGAAAGGAGTCATTTTATTGAGTAATTTATTTTTTATTTTTTTATTATCATGATGGACAAAGTCCAATTTAACAATATTTAATAACAATAAAATAATACGGTATATAATGTAGACAAATACGGAAGTTTATAACTGAAAGTAGAGAAGGGGAATCAATTTGATTAGATAAGAGTTTGGAAAGGAATAGAAGATTTGCCTGATGCCTTCAATTTGCAAGGCTAGATAGGCCTAACGCAGTCAAGACGGGAGTATAATTATGAGGGGGACAAGGAATGTTGAGTCAGAAAGCGACCATGCGAAGGAATTTCTTCTGGACCCGCTCAATCATGTTGCTAGTAACAGATGTATTGGGATCCCAGAAGACAAAACCGTACTCAAGAATGAGGCGAATAAGTGAACAACAAAGGGATTTAAGTGGAGTTTGGAGGTGAAAATCTTGGGATATACGACTAACGAAGCCGAGGAGTTTAAGTGCTTTGCAGCAGGCTATTTCAATATGAAACAAAGGGCAGAGATTTTTTGTGAGAGTGAACCCAAGGTCACAAATGGAGTTATTGGCGGATTTAATTGGAATAGCATTAATGGAATAAGGGAAAGTGATGGAGGAGTGGAGACAGAAAAAATTCATAACTGAGCATTTCTGGATATTGAGAGACAGGCCGAGAGATTCACCCCAGGTTACCAGTCGGTCAAGATCATCCTGCAACAGAAAGCAGTCAGATAGGGAGTTTATTCAGAGATATAGTTTCATATCATCAGCAAAAAGGACAGAGGTAGCAGAATTGATAAAAAGAGCAAAAAGTAATGGTGACAGGACTGCACCTTGAGAAACACCAAAGGAGGGAGAAAAAACTTTCGAACAAGAGCCATGGATTGAGACGAATTGAACACGGTCAGTAAGATAGGAGCGTAACCAAGAAAGAAGGAGATTACCAATATCAAGGAGGTCAAGAGAATTTATAAGTAATGAGTGATCGACTCTGTCAAAAGCTTTAGTAAAATCCATGTAGATCATGTCTACTTGACTGTGCATACGAAAGGAATCATAAATATAGGTGGTGGAAACAAGATAACATGTAGTTGTTGAGCGACCAGGCCGAAACCCATGATGTCAAAAAACCCAATTTTCTTAAGCATAAGAGAATTAACAAAATAATAAATAGAATTGTCATGGTTACCAACTTGTTTTTTAATATTATATTATTATATTGAATAAAACAATACCTACAGTTTATAAACTGAAATTGGCTATGTTCTACATGTATAAACAGGTAATGACTAGAATAGTATAGTATAAATCATGGTTGAAATATACCAGGTTATTGCAGCTATACCCCCACTATGACGTTTTTTCACGTAAAGGAAATAAAATGGCAGGCGTAAGGGGCGCTGTTTTCATTGGTTGTTTTCATGAGCTATTTATTATTGATTACATTACAAAATTATCAATGATAATACAGAACAGTAAAGTTTTCTATGGTGCACCCTTACGCCCGCCATTTTATTTATATTTGATAACGATTTGGTAATTTGCAATAACCTGGTATATTTCAACCATGGTATAAATGAATGTTGTAAAAATTTAATCTTATATGTTAATGAATAGTAACACCTTCTTGTGATATTACATGTATGAGTACACCTTTGCAACTTAGAAATGTTTACTCAATATTAGGCCCGGGACTCAAAAGTTAGATTTCATTCAATTGTCTTCTCTTCAAACTATTTAAGGTCGACCACCTAGTCCCCACTTCCATATAACTTGAATTCCCACATCATCTTCACTTACATCATGTCTGTCTTTCTCTATTATATACTCCCGATTTCATACAATCAAATATTTAAATTACCTATGTCATAAAAAGTGTTTTTATAAAATGTAAGGATATTAAACAATTTCTTATGCCATTATTAATATTAATAGGTAGTCATGTATATTATTACAATATTACACTGAAACTCTGTTCAGAATTATTTTATTGAATGCAATACATCCACTGAGTTCACATAGGCACACAATTTATATTATGACGTGAGAGTGATGGTATAACATTCAGCTGTCCATAAACATAATACTGCCTTTGTGTAGTCATTAACCTGCGTCCGTTTTGTAGACACATATTCGGTACTTGTCATTGTGTATGATTGTTTAAATTTAGTTGCTTGTTGTTATTTGTCTCGTTAAGTTATTTTTCAAAATGCCAAAAAACACCAATAAATTGAATTGCACAGTGGATACTACCATTAAATAAAATGTAAAATATTTACTACCCACTTTATGACTACCCACCTTGGTTGGGTGGGTAGTCATTAGGTCCATTACGCCATATATATTACTTTGGACTTCAGAGCCACTGCTGGCAAACATATGCCCGATGAAAGTTTATTAAAAAAAAATTATCTTTCACATTGTTATGATCAGACTTCATCTAATATAAAAAAATGAAATAAGCGATAATAATATCTGGATTATTATTGATGATATAACAGATATAAATGGCCGTTATATAGAAAATTTATTGGTTAGGATATTAAAGTCCAATCATCCAACTAGTTATTTTCTCTTAACATGTAAAGTTAACGAATCATTCTACTGTAGTTAGATTTGTTAATGATGGGTTAAAATTACTGTGGCCCTTAGGTGGAAATGATGAAAGTGTTGTTGATGCTTTCAGATGTATGTAACATGTATACATGATGAAAACCGTACAGACATTAAAAGTTTTTTTTATACCAATTTAATTTATGTTAGGTACATGTGTAGCTTTTAAAAAAGTTATAAAAGAAATTAGTAATCAAAAGTCACTCAGTCAGTCTATACTTAAATGTAAAACGACTTAAACATTTTAGAAAATGAATTAATATTTATTAACTCATTTCATTGTGTTTAATTAATGAAATCCCTAATAAATACCGGTCCACATAAAGAATTAAAAAATAATTCTCTTAATAAAATGGTTAAAGAAGCAACGAAAATCATCAATATTTCCACAACAATAATTGAAGAAAAATTAGATTCTTTGTTAAAATTCAAAATCCTTAATTACCAAAATTATATGGTTTACCAAAAATTCATAAACCAGAAGATAATATGAGACCCATAGTGTCAATTATCATTTATCCAACACAAAATTTGGCAAAATATTTAAAGTTTATTCATCTTTCAAGAAATTCGATAGTATGTCAGTTAAAAATAATATCAATCTAATAGAAAAATTATCAAATATTAAAATCAATGAAAATTAAATATTGATTCCATTTGATGTAGTGGTGTTATTCCGAAGTATACCAATAAAAATTACAATCGTTTTACTAAAAGAATGGCTAAATGAATTAAAAATAGAAGATAATAAAATTAATGAATTAATTATTTTAACAAAACTTTGCATGAATTAGAATGTATTTCATTTCAATGAACAATTTTATGAGCAGAGTACAGGGACAGAGTATAGGAAAAATCCATTATCTCCATTCCTAGTAGAAGTTTTTATAAGCAGATTTGAAACAGAAAATAAAAAAATGCTAAAAAATTTTCCAAAAATTTGAATAAGGTATGTTGATGACATTTTTGCAATAGTAGATAAAGATTTTAACTACTCTTCGATAAAATTCTCAAGTGAAAAAGAAGTTGAAGAAAGATTACAGTTTTTGGATCTTTATATTAAAAGATCAAATAATAAATATAAATTTGAATTAGAAAATATACAGAGAAAAGGAACACATACTTATAGATATATCAAAAATACCTTAAATCATTATTAACAACACAAAATAGCTGCTTGGAATAGAATGGTATATCAATTAGTGAATATCCTAATGAATAAAATAAATTTAAAAAAAAAGCAGTTAATAATAAACATAGCAAATTTAAATAGATTCGTTAAAAAAATGATTTTAAAATTAATAAAGAAACAAGAATGGAAAAATAAAACATTAGAAAGATCAGCACTTTAAAACAAAGCAATTCAAAAAGTAATAATAAAAGAGCAGCTATACATTTCAAATAAAACCTCAAAATTTTTTAAGAAATATGATATTGATAGTGTCATTGAAAAATAACAATTTAATGAGTCTATTAGAAAATACCAAAGACAAAGTAAAAAAAACAGAAAAATTGGAAATCTACCATATCCACAATGTGAGAATTGTGAAAAATGTTACATAGGACAAACTAGAAGAAACATAGGAATTAGGTTTAAAGAACACATTAGGAATATTAAAAATCAAGAAGCAAACAAATCATCAATAGCAGAACATGTATTAGAGGAAAACCATAATATACTAACAATAAAATTATCAAAACAAGTAAAAAATAATCAAGAATTAAACATAAGGGAAGCAATAGAAATGTAAAAGAATAAAAATAACTTGTCAAGTTGGGATCCTCTATAAAATAATTAATTAAAATTGTTAGCAAAATAATTAATAAAAACATTGTAATGGTCGGTATGACTTATTGATTGATAACCTATGGGCGGGGCTCATTGATAGATGACATTATCTGTTCTATAAAATGGAATGTATACACGCCAAACGACTGAGTAGTTGTTTAACACTAAAGATGAAAACATTATTTTCGAAATACGTATTTGTTAAAATAAAAACAAATATTTTGTAGAAATTGGGTTTTTATTTTTATAACCATTTTATAACCATCAAAAGTTTAAAAAATTCAAAAGTGTCTCTTGTTGATTCAATAATTCTAATTGAAAATACAATAAATTGTTGAACTTAAAAAATACCAGAAGAAAATGGAAATAATAAAAAAAATCAAGGACTTACAATTTTGAAGAATATACCAAATATTTTGAATGGAAATAATGAAGTACAACTTATGGATAGTTTTTCACAGACTATGGTAACTGATTTGCTGCATGTTCCTGTGACTAGTTGATGTTGAACATTCTTTCCGTACTTATAAAAACATTTTAAGGGACAGTCGTACAAAAATGATACCAGAGCACATAGAACAAAACATAGTTGTTAACTGTTTTTAAAAAGGGGAATTATTTTTATTAGAAAAAGTCATTTTTAGTTATTTTAGTCATTTAATTATATAAAATACAGGTTAAGTTGGTTTAAAAAGATTATTTATTTATTATTAATCAACACCCAACCGGCATTATATATATATTATATTTCATTATATATTTATATCAGTTTCTTTTTTATTTAGTAAAATTTTCAAGCAATAATATGAATACTTTTTAATACTTTTTGGTAAATGAAAGAAAAACAATAATTTTGGTAAATTATTACATTTTTTTATCATATTAAGTGACCTTTAAACATCAGTTGTAATACCTACCTCTAATATATTTAAACAAATTCAATACATAACTATGGGGGTAGGCTATACAGTGTTGTAATTACGATATTTGTCATCTATAGTCCCTAAAATAATTATTTTAACTTAATTTAAAATCTTCGGTGATAAAAATGTACTGTAATATAATATATAGTATACAATTAGTACTCAAGTCCTAGGTAGCAATATTTTTTTTTTTATTATATAATATTTTATTATTAAATGCTAATTGTTATAAGACTTATGACCATTTATTTATTGCAAGGTGCATTTGTTGTCACCATTCATGTAATACGCAATATAGCAAAATTACACTACGATAAACAATAAATGTGGTGTCTACGTTAAGATTAGAATTAAAACACCTAATACCAATTTTAAAAAGGAGAATATTTTCTAGAAAAAGACATATCCTTTTTTGTCAAATATTGTTTATCAAAGAAGTTACAGCGTTTTAAAAAAAGGAAAACTTAAAACGCTGTAACTTTTTTGATATATAATATTTTACAAAAAGGAAGTCATTTTCTAGAAAAATATTCTCCTTTTTAAAATAATTTCAATTATTGGTAATTAGTGTTTTATTAATTCTAACTTTAATGTAGACACCACATTTATTGTTTTGCGTAGTGTAATTTTACTATATTGCACTTTAGATAGACAAAGACAGCAAATGTGGGTGCGACGTCCTCTTAAATATAACCTAAGCTAAACCATGATTCAACTATGGTTTTAAAGATTTCAGGAAGACTTATCACCTGTTTTTTCATTATCAATTTCTGTACACTTTCTACAAATTTATTTAACTTTATAAAGTTCAAAAAGTATGTTTGTTGTATATTTATTATATTTTTGTTATAATATTTATATATTATCAATGAATACAATAAATTGTTACGTCATTAACTTAAAAAAAAAAAATAATATAGAAGATATAGGTACTGAGTTATTTGATTATTTGAATAATGGCAATGATATAGAAGTAGAATTTATTTACTTTGGTCTTCCGAGACATTGTTAGAACCACCTCCAATTGTGGATGCTTCCGGTTGATTGAGAGAAAGTGCATTACGTTTAGTTTGTTGTTTCTTAAAAAGTTTTTGGAGAGATTCCATATCTCTGTGTATACCGGAATTAGCATTAAATTCTAAACATATTTGATGCCATGTGTCTTCTCTTTGTTTCCGCGATACTTCATTTGTTTTTCTGTTTCCAATTATATCTTTATATTTATTACAAATGTTTATTAATGACAATTTCTCTTCTGCTGAATAATTAAGACCTCTCTTTCGTTTAGATGACATCCTAATAAATACATTGTAATAAATACCTAATAGCCAAGAGGTATGACTTTTATAATAATATAAATTATCGGTACTTACTCAAACACTGATATAATATCAGTTAATTAATTAATACAAAATAATACTATTAATATGCAAATACAGAATATAAATAATTATACTATAATATATTATAATTATAAGTTTAAAATGTGTATCATGCAAACTGAAAAATGAAGTAATATTCATGAACATAACCTAATAGTTTGTTGTTATCACAGGTTTACTTACAAAATATCATGTATTTTATTCCATGAAAATATTAAAGAAATACTTTGTTAAGTTTCATCATTTTGAAATAATGCCATACTTTTTAGGTTATCCTTAATTTAAGAAACGATTACTACTAAGTATTATAGTTTAGTAAGGGTTTGGTTTAACTTAATATATTGGTGCAAATGGGTATTAGTTATAAATAAGGAAGTGTCTATATTATAAAACAATATATATATATATATATATATATATATAATTAAAAACAAAATATCCATCAGTATAATTTTAGTATACATACATATAAGAGGAAGTCAGAGCAAACAATTTTCAATGAAAAACTCATGTTAGAATTTCTCATTTTTAATAACTTACAAACATCTTAGAAATATGAAACAAAACTAAACCATAGATAACATTATCTAGTGCCCCACGTAGCTTTTTTTCAATATTTAAATTTTTTTAAAGTTATATTTATTCTAAAAAAACACAAAAAAGTTACTTTTTAATAACGCATAAAACGTACTTAATTGCATATATTACAAAACAGCTAAATAGGACGCTAGATAATGTTGTTCTTTATCATTTATTTTTTGTTTCATCTTTCTATGATATTTTTTAGTTGTTATAAGTGAGAAATGCATATAATTTTATAAATTTATAAAAAACAACCACAATGAAAATTATAAACATTTTTAATTGTTAGATTTTTTTTTGTACTGACATCCTCTTAATGATTAAAGGTGTATAAAATATATATATATATATAAGGAACGTACATTCAGCAAGTGGACAATTTTATATATCTGAGAGTCAATATCTTTGGTGTCATTTAAGGGGAGGTGGCAGTGTGACGGCACTAATAACTTAAAAATGTTAATAATTGGCATTCCATTAATGCTCTAATAAGATATCATAATTAACTTATATATGTATATTATGTGTTCATATATAATATGAATATTAATTGTAAAATGTACATAATATATATATATATATTTTTTTTAATAATATCTTTACATTAGTTACACTCTTTTTTAAAACACAGCCAGGTGAAATATTAAAATTGGCCTGCCTAAAAGTTTACATACCCAGAAAAAGACTGAAATAACACCCCAGGTCAATACCAACAAAACAATATGTATAATAAAATATGACAAAAAATAAAAGCTACAAAATAAAAACTATACACTTGTTTTTAACTTTACTACCTACTTTTATGATAATTAATTATAACGCCTATGTCACATAGTCGATTATACAAAGTGATGAAGACAAATTATTTAGGTACATTTTATAACACAAGATAATACCTATATATGAAAGATAATGAAATACAGAATTGTAAAGGCTAGGGGTGCTTTCGTTTTGGACACTTGGGCAGTGTCAAGCTGTCTGTCTTGGAAACAAATTCTTATAATCGCTATACTTGTACCCATATTATTTTAGTTGTTAATTATTATAATTATACTTCTTTAATATTAATTAGTCATTACACTTTTCTTGATAAACAGAATTTATTCAAATAATATATTATATTTAATGATTTGTTTGCATTAGATATATTTTCTTTTGTGAGAGATTTATTTTTAGTGTAAAGTTCAAAGAAAGGAATTTATTCCGTTTATCAAGAAAAGTATAATGACATTATTGGTATCTATCTCTTGAAACAGAACCCCGAAAAAATCCCTTCAGACACATTACTAGAAATAAATGTCCAACAAAAAAAATACATTATACACTTGTGTATATATATATAATATATATATATATATATCTATATTTATATTATATACCTAATGTAAAAAAAAAAACATTAAATATAATATTAGTTAGGTATCTAAAAAGGAGACGAAACTCCATTTAAGAAAAATGTTCTGAAAAGGATATGTATACATATACCTATATATATATATATATATATATGTATATATGTGCATGTGTGTGAAATATTCCTTTGTTTTTTATTCAAATATAAATGATTTATGTAATACAAATATTTTGAATAAAATTGCAATTGGGTAATATTTGTTTAAATTTATTTCACTCACCCATAAAATATTTTGAAACCTATGTAGTTGTTTATAGTGTATAAACAATATTGTAAATGTTATAAATTTAAATAAATATTATCTGATTGCCTACAATTGTATTCAAAACATTAGGTATCTATTGGATAAAAAATAATTTATATTTGAAATATTATAAAATAATAATAATAATGGGTAATACCTATTTTATAGTATTACAGTCACATGTTTATTTCATATACGTTTATAAATTTATATTGTATATTATTATCATTTTGTGATGAAACGATATAATGAAATTTAAGCATGAAAATCTATAATAGATAAACTGCGATTTGGCATCAAAATTAACAATCAACAACAAATATCAAAATTAAAAATGTAATTGCTACCTAATTCAATTTATTTATCATTAGATGTATCTTGTATTTTTTTGCATAAAAATATACATGATACTGGATTAACTTTGGCTGTATCTAAATGTTTTACTTTAAAAGTATCTGTTATATAAATTGAATTATGCAGTTAAAGTGCATTATTCTAGAGAACTCTAAAAATAATGAACTTTGCATTGAAATCTGGGCCCTACTCATGGGTTATCCCATAGTGTTAAATTATATATTTTATCCTGTATTTTATGTACATGGAAATTTTTTCACTAAGCACCTACAGTATTATATTGGTACCTATATTTACTATATAGTTATTACGTATATAAAATAAAATGCTACTTTATTACTAGGTATATCTTTTTTCAATCAAGATTTTTTCATACACAACTAGGTACCTACTACCTATTAGGTATTATTATTAATAAGCATGTATTTAATTAAATTAATAAACAAATGCAAATCTGTACGATACGGTATAATATACCATATATATTTCAAATTGTATTAGCGCTGCGCTGTGCATGCGATATCAGCGATGTGCCAGTGAAATAACCGTGACGTAGATACTGCAGCAGTTTTTACTATTTTAATTATTTTCACAATTATACAATTATAATAGCGAATTAGATAAATTTAGATCAACATTGCTGACGGAACAAACAAATGTCATTAATAGGAATTGACCATTACAATATATTTGTGCAACAGTTTTTATTATTAAAAATACATAGTTATTAATTTATATTACATACCTATGGATTGCTGATTTGAATTTTCCATTATTGTAGAAAACTAATAGTAAAAACTTTGTAGTTTGTAACAATGAACTAATTGACAATTATTATGATATGAAACGATTAAAACGCAAATATAAAATGGCGTAAAACTCTCCGGTACACATGAAACATCAAAAGTCACGAGGTAGGTATATGTCAAGTCAATGAAAAAAATTTTAAACTCGTCGTCGCAAATCACTGCATCCCATTGGACGAGATACATCCAGTTTTCCAGGAGTGAATTCGAACATAACTTAAAAGGGTAAACTATAACCTAAAAAATTAAATATAAAATAAATATACCAACTATTAAAAATACCGTTTGTAGATTAATAATACATAAATAAATACCATTTTTTAATTTGATGTTTTTCGGATTTTAATATTTTAAAGTTGACGTATGTGAATTTCAGTCAATTCCGGAATATCGGAATCTTAGGTTATGTTTCTTATGTTAGTCATACTTATGGCCACGATTTAAGATATACCTTAAATCGTGGTTATGGCGGATGGCACAGAGTACACCAGCAGTCACGTAAATTTAGGCGCGCGCGAGCTGTAAACGGAAATTTTCAGTCATGGGTGGGGAATTTCGATAGTAAATTATTTTTATAATCATTAAACAGCTTATCGCTATTATGGCCGTACTGTCCGTTAAACCACAGAATAGATGTAATTAAAACCATGCAAAATAGATAAGTATGTCAGCAACAATACGAATTTTAGTCCGATATGCGCATTCCCACTTTTTCCCATATATTAGGTTCTCCGTTTTTCTTTTAATTTTGTGGTGACAGCTTGGAAATGTATGCTCGATATAATTCCTATTGTAACCTATGAGAGACGGAAAACTTAATACACGATAAAAAGTAGGGATACTTCACAGAGATGTGCGATCACAATGTTGCTGACATACCTATCTATTTTGTCATGATTAAAAATATATATAAAATTTTCATGTTCGCACAGAATATTATATTCTGTGATGTTCGTATATTCTTCTGTTTTTTTTATTTTTATACTCTTAACGCTTGATAAGTCTTGATTAGTTTAAAGTGTACCTACCCATTAAACAAATTCGCCGTGTCAAACCCAAGTCCCAAACAACAAACCACCAAATTACCATCGAAGTAAATCTTGTTTGAAGTCTTAGGTAAGTAGGTACCTACCATAGGCGCAACTAGAGCTTTATTTTTGGGTGGGCTAAATTTTAATAATATCAGCGACCCGTCGGCACTTCGCCCCCACACCACTTTTATTGATTATCAACACTAACATATTTCTATTTATATTGCTTAGAAGCCTTACCTGTAGTCCAACAACCCGTCCATTCTCGATTACACTAACTCCACCTCCACCAAACTCAAACATTCGATTTCATCGTCCCCCTTTCCACACATCGCGTCTATCACAATCCGCCCCGGCCTCCTCAACGGCTACAAAAGAAACCGTCCTCTCAACTTCTAAATAAACAAAAACCATCCAATCTCACCTATTAACCTACCAACCTATTAACAACGTTTACAAAATTATTTACAACATACGAATATACTTGTATAAAAACCTAAATACAATTAAAAAAAAGCCCAGAATATGCGTCGTTGAAATGTACAATTTAGATGGGTACCTAATTAAACTTGTCATATTATAATATATTAAATAGGTACCTACCTACCTACTATATTAATTAATAATTAAGTATGCATTATTGTATTACATACACTACATAGGTAGGCAGTGGCGGTTATAAGAGAGGAGCGATAGGTGGATCGCCCCCCCTCCTTTGGAATTTTATTTTGGTTTTTTTAGCTAATTTAGCCCGGTTAAAACTTTTACCTCCCTTCAAAAACCGAAATTACATCACTGATTTCGCCCACCCCCTCTCCCTTGAATATTATGTATAACCGCCACTGTAGGTAGATATATAATAATAATAGTATAAAATAATTGAATTTATATTAAATTAAAAATCATTTAATAATAAATATTTGTAGTAGTAGGTATCTGCATATTGAAAAACCAATACCTATCAAAATTATTGTATTATCGAATACAATATAAAAACACGGCGGATATTTGTTGCCCGTATAGCCGCCTATCATTCAACTATATGGAAAATGCGGGGTTTGCGATTTTATTACTTTGATGTTCGGACGATTCGCAGTCCGGCAGCGTTTTTCCGCAGCGTCCAAATCGCGACGGATTTTTATCGCCGTGTATAGCCGCTCTAATCTAAATCAATGTAATTTCAACACGACGGATATTCGCGACGGAAAAACGCCGTGTATAGCCGGGGCCTAATAACAAAAATCAAATAACATAATATAATACACAAATACACTAATATAAAACATTGATAATGAAGGTATAATACAATAATAATAATAATAATGATGATGATGATGATGATGATGATGATAATTTTAATACATTTTCATATATACTTAATATAAATAATATTTTTATTTATACATGCGGCGCATACCACACATACACTCTGCCTTCACCTATGAATCGTGTTATGTTTCTATGATGATTTTTTTTTATAGATTATCTGATTTCATTATAATAATTTCTTATTAATATTAATATTCAGTTGTACCAGGTTTAGACATATCCAGTACCGAGACCCTTATAATGGGTTGACTTTTAGTGGCACTTCAATTGGCCAAAAGAAAATAGTGAGTTGCCAAGTTTTGATAAAATTTCGTGAGTCTGGCTGCCAGAAAAGATAGAACCTAATATATTTCAATCCTGCCCACTACGAGGATGTGTTCTAATATAACACCCCAATATGTTTATTCTGTGCATATTTTTATATTTATCATTATTAAGAATAAATTATACTGTAAATACTAATAATATTACCTCTTTTAATATAATAATTTATTATGTAAAATAATTTTAATATTTTCATACATAAATATGTACCTGTTTAAAATATATCTAATATTAATAATATTTTTATTTATATATTTTTAGTTGAAAATGCCCGAACACGTTAGTATTATTTTTATACTAGTTAATATTATTTCATTCAAGTTTAGTAACAAAATTTTACACAGTTTCATTGTGAAAAACGAATTATTTTACAAATAAACTGAAAATATCCCCGGTTATTTTTGATTATGTACCATTTCTCTCATCTTCTGAAAAACAACTAATGCCTAAAATTATCTTGCATCAGACATGTTATCGCTACAATATAATATAAGACACTCATGGTATCTAATTCATATATCATATATTTATATAAGTATATATATAAATCTGCCTACACTCGATCATACACAACATATGATCATTTCACTTTTAAATTTTAAAATATTATTGTTATATTTCTAGAAATTAATCTGAGATATCTGAAAACGAGATTACATTTTGATTTACCGTATCCACCAAATTTATTATGAGACCTCTTACACATTTATGGTTATTATTTCAATAATATTTTTCATTTATAAATGTAAAAAATACAATTATATATATTTAAGTTCACCCCAAACTCGGAATTATATAACTATAATATTAGATTGTCCGAAACAAAAATATAATTTTACATATTTACTTAGTATAATATATTTTCCATAATATTTTGTTTATAATATTAATAATATTGAGAATTATTAAATAAAAGTATTGTTTATTATGATTTAGCATGTGGTATAGAATTTGGGCAAATTGCACTCTCAGCAAGTATGATGTTTAATAGTCACTATATTTAATTTCTAGAAAGTAAATAAATACCTTCACAAGAACGCACACGAGTTAAATAATAACTCCAGTTTTTTTTTTTTTTTTTTTAAGTATACTTGAATTTAAATATTACTTGTTTTGTTTTTGTTCATTTCCCTAACATAATAAGTATTTTTTTTTTCACAACACTATTTATAACACGAATTGAGAATTTTATTATTTAGTTACATTTTAAACCAATTTAAATATTTCAGATTAATTGTTCACACATTAATACCTCATATGCTTTCATAAAGATTAGGAAGTGATACTATAAAGGAGGGTTATAATTTTATATTCTGAGCAAAGTTATTGGGTTTAAAAAAATATTTAGTTGTAGTATATTAGTTGATCATTTTTCGAAGAATCGAATCGCTATAACTGTACTAATTTGTTGGTAGTAAATGTTATATATGTTATATATATTTACATACAACATTTATTACAATAAGTTGATTTATAATGTTCCTCGCAAATTTTTCTCCGGCTTCGTATTTTTAGTTCCTACGATATATTTTACTCCGTATTTAAGATAATTTTAATTATTTTATCAGAACTTATATGTAGGAGTTAGTGAGCTATACACACATACAACTTATCATTTTAAACGTATATACAAAAAGTGGCGTATTATATTAAACTCCTTAATGACAGTCTTTATCTGATATTTTTAATAACATACTAACTGACCCAGCAATGAATTTCTAATGGTGGATATAATAAGTAAATAAATAATTAATACATTTATTTTATTAGAGTGCTTTAGGACAGCGCTTCTCAAATTGTGGTACATGTACCACTAGTGGTACGCAGAAAGCTCATAAGTAGTACGCGAAGAAAATCTCCCTTTATTTGGAATGAATCATTATTAACATTAAATATTATTTGGTTTATTTGATATTAGCTGGTTTTATATATATTAATGGTTAGGAGGTTGTTTATAATCGTAGAAATTAAGTAACGATAATCTCTTTAACATAATATAAATCGATGAAGCGTATTCTTATTTGACAATATGACGTTTTTACATTAGTTCCTTCAGTTTATTCACTAGTGTCACACGAGTCGTTTGCATCAAGTATATTTTATATTAAAATTTTATTTTTTTATGTAGATTTTTTTGTACTTTTTACTTTGACATAAAATTGAGAAAAATGAAGAGATTTTTAGAAAGCGGAAGCTCAAATACTTAGAAACAGAGAACACACCCGAATTGTAAATACGAATATAGTTACATACAATTCAGATTCGTAGTAAAATTCTACTCCATTACCTCAATGTGTATTTTGTCGAGAAACACTTTAGAATTAAAGCATGAAGCCATCGCTACTTAAGCGTCACCAATTATCATAGAATCCAGAAACAGAAAATAAACGGATTGCATTTATTGAGAGAAAAGTTACCTTTTTCCGGAAGGAATCAAAATGCATGATTAATTTTACCAACTTTAATAAATGTATCGTTAAAACATCATATTTCGCGAGTTTAGTTATTGCTAAAGATGAAAATCCCCATACAATTGGGGAAACACTAGTGTTACCTGCAGCAAAAGAAATCGTGTGATATGTTCTTGGAGACATGGCTGCAAAAGAGATAAGTATCACTTTCAAACGATACTGTAAAAAGAATAATTTATGACAATTTTATTCATTGAATGTAAAATATAAATTATTACTTTATTTGAAAGATTGTAATTGCTTTGCTCTTCAAATTGATGAGAGTATTGATATTGCTAACATGGCTCAATTAATAGCATTTATCCCTATCGATCGCAATGATGAAATTATTGAAGAGTTTTAATTTTGTAAGCTTTTTCAAACCCACCCAACATCTGAAATTATTTTTACAACCATTAAAGAATATTTGATTGAAATAGATCTGCCTTGAAGTAAATGTGTAGGTTTTTGTTCTGATGGAACTAGAGTAATGACTGGAAGGCTGATCGGAGTTGCACCAAGAATAAAAAAAGATGCCCCAGTATGTAAAAATATGCATTGCATGATTCACCGGCAAGTATTAGCATCCAAAAACATTCCTAGAAGTTTAAAATTAGCTCTTGATAGTGCTTTAAAAGTCATTTTATAGTATAAAACTATAAAAATTGACCAAAGCACAAGAATGATATATAATTTTGAAAAATGTTTCAAAACGCTCGTCCCATTGCTATAGGTAAAAATGAAGAGAACATACTTCGTTGTATAAAATTGTATCACGCGTTTCGCACGTGTTAATAAAAAATTGATTTTTAATATCTACAAAAAATATTTTTAATATATTTCCAAATTCAAAAGTGCCTTTTGACAGATCAACAGAAATTTTATGAAAAGTAATTGTTTAAAAAACGAAATTTCTGTATCATATATAGGTAACTAATGTATTTCTGTTTTGTATATTTAATTACTATTCTTTATAGATGGTTTCTATACAATGCTGTGTTATGAGGATATAGACATGAACAATTATTATTATTGATATTATTTATCTCATAGTTAATTTTTAAAAATATTTGAGTCATTTCCAAGTAAAAGTGATTCAATAGTTAAAGAAAAAGATTTTATAGACGAGAATATTTTTAAAATAGTTAAAATTATTATTAAAATAATATTTAATAGTTGTATTTATAAACATTGTAATTTTTTATAATATATACTCGTATATTTATTTTTACAATTAAAATTATTTATTAAGAATAATAAAAATGTATGAAATAGGTAATATAAAATATTATATTAAAAAAATAATCATCATAATATAGGTGATTCTAAGTATCCACTAAAACGTTGAATTTTAACAGCATTTACTGATCCTGTTTCTGCTGTTTTCTTTAAAAAAAATTGTGACCCCCCTAGTCCCCTAAAGGGCTAGGTTGGCCCCAGAAACCCAAGGCAGGACTAGGGTCCATCGTATGACCGAGGCTCGAGGTGGCCGGAGTCAAACGGATTTATTTTTACCTTACAAACTAAATGATATATGAACAGGGGAGAGAAATAAAAAAAAAATAAAAGTTTAAATTTCAAAAGTATTTATATTGTTAATTATTAAATCATTAAAGTGGAAAGTAGAATACATTGGTTTTGTGTTTGTGGTAGGCCGGGTAATTAGCAATAATTATCGACATACCTATATATTATATTAATTACAAAAATGTTATTCTGCAGATAACGGACACAACAGTTATCTATAGAGGGAAAAACACATTATATACATGGGACTTTACTATTTATAATTACGAAAGAAATAGTATTTATTTTGTCACGCAATACAGAAAAAAAAATATACAAATTTAAATGGGAAAATTGGAAGAGAAGAGAGGAAAGAATAAAATAAAATTTAGTCATTAGAATATAGGTAGGTAATTTTAACGGGCAGCCAAAACAGTAGGTACTGTACCTACCCGACGTCGACGTACTGTGGCGTTATACCGCGGCAGTCTACGTGACCGATCGGGTAATTTACAAAATACTACGCATTTTAATTGAAAAGTTCTTGGCGGTGATGTTTGAGATATAAATAAAAATAATTTACAAGTTTTTATCAATAACTAAAATGACTGATTATTGAGTGGGTATGTTAATATGCAAGCTGCTGGAGAAATGAAACGACTGTTATTTATATTGTATACGAGGAAATGAAAGAAAAAGAATTAAAAGTGAAGTAAAATGGGAAAACTATTGTTAGGAGAGAAAGAAAAAATGAGAGAAATTATTAAGTGTGTGTTTGTGTTTAGATTATTACTGTAAAATTGACGATTATAAAGGGAGAATAAAAACAATTGTGAGACATATAATTAGAAGGGGAGAAATAAAATAATAAAGTTGATACACATTAAATACAGAGATATACATTACCGAGGCCGCTACCGATCACCCATCGCCATGTTCACGGTCCCGTAGACCGGAACATAAAATTATTAGTCAAGGCCACATGGCATAAAAGATACTTTAAAACAACAAAAAAAAAAAAATGACGTCTTGAGTAGGTGAAAAATGGTCATAGTTCGTACTGAAAAAGCTGCACAACTCCGACGGTGGTGGAGCCAAAAAAACATCAGACATGGTGGAGAAATCGGAACGACCGGAAGTTCAGAAAACGGCAGCCAACATCTCTGGAAACACGTATTCACAGCGGACGTCAAACAAATGTACCGTCAAATTATGGTTTATCCAGCTGATCGAGACTATTTAAGAATATTTTGGCGTTTCTCCCCGACGATTCCAATTGATGAATATCGTCTTTGCACGGTTATTTATGGCACTTCAACAGCACCTTTTCAATCCCTTCGTACGGTTCGTGAGTTGGCCATACAAGATGGTGTCCATTGGCCACGAGCAACTGCCATTCTCTTAAATGATACCTTCGTTGATGATATTTTGACTGGGGCTAACATTGAAGAAGATGCCATCGAATGTCAAACTCAACTTATTCAATTGTGTGCTGGTGCAAAATTTGAACACCGAAAATTGGCCAGCAATAATCAGAAGATCCTAGAATCAGTTCCTGAAGATGCAAGAGCCATGTCCTCGGCAGTTTTGTTCAACGTCGACCAACAATCTGAACTGAAGATTCTTGGTCTCAAATGGGATCAGTTTGGTGACACTTTCTCCTTCAACACCACACCGTCTGTCAAACCTCCTACAAAACGGTCAGTGCTATCTGATATAGCTCGCGTGTTTGATCCACTGGGACTGCTTTCTCCAATGACCTTTTGGACGAAGCATGTCATGCAGCGTCTTTGGACCGCAGGTATTGGCTGGGATGATCAAGTATCTTCTGACATTCTTCAGGGCTGGGTTCGATACCAATCTTAACTCAAATTAATCGAAAACGTATCAATTCCTCGTAGAATAACCGCTGATAAGACCATGTCTGTTCAACTTCACGTCTTTTCTGATAGTTCAGAGAAAGGATACGCGGCAGCAGTTTACATTCGTACGGAAGTTTCAGGGTTTGTTCAGTGTCATCTCGTAACAGGAAAATCCAAATTTGCCCCATTAAAACGTTCCACTAATCCCCGGCTCGAATTGTGTGGAGCCGTTCTTGCTGCAAAACTTCTGCACTCCGTTATGAACGCTTATGATGGTCGTCTTAAGATCGATGAACTACATGCCTGGACTGATTCAACCACGACGCTTGCATGGATTTGCTCTTCTCCACATCGTTGGGCCACCTTTGTTGCCAATAGAACCAGCCAGATCCATGACCTCACACTACCATCAATTTGGCGTCATGTACCCACACAAGACAACCCGGTCGATTGCGCGACTCGTGGATTAATGCGTTCTGATCTAGTTGATCATCCTCTGTGGTGGACTGGTCCACCATTTCTAAGGGAATTGTCAGAGAAATGGCCCATGACAGTTACATCTCAATTTCACGATCCTGATGCCATTCTTCAAACTGAATCAAAAAAACCTGTTGTGCTATTACTCGCGGTTGACTCGTCCATTGGAACTTTGCTCAATCAATTCTCGTCTCTGGACAAGATCCTACGGATTGTCGCATACTGTCTGAGATTTTTTTGGTTCCGCCAATCAAATACCTCAACGGCCTTAGTGCCTGCGGAAGAAATCTCCCATGCCCTCTCTGCTCTCGTTTACTATGTCTAAAAATTGTCTTTCTCTAATGAAATTTCGAATTTGGAAAGAGGAGTCCTCG